>CACRXK020006031.1:0-26301 GCA_902702795.2 Paramuricea clavata
GGGGGGGGGGGGGATGGGTCTTGTAGATGGAAATTGACGAGTGGAAATTTATATACATTTTTTAGACGTAATATATGAACAACGAGAGCGAGTGTTTCACCGGGATATCCAAATACGAGACCAGATAAGCTAGATCAGTAATGGCCGACGCAAATTGTTGAACCTTTTTATCTCTTTATGGACTTGTATTACGTTTGTATATATAGAGATTAAATTGTTGTTGTCAGAATAGAAATCCAAGCTTCCGACTTGCCAATGTGCTATGTTCTGAGTTCTGACATTTTGAGGTTTGCCGATCCGGCTAAATTTGACCAGAGGAAAATGAAATTTGTTAAGCCCTTCGAGTTAGCCGGAGTAAATTTGTTAAAAATTGGATCAAATCATGCAGGGGAAACGGGATTTAGTTAGAAAGGTCAACAATATAAGTATTTAACAAATTTAGTATTTTACTAAATTTGTTCAAAAAATATCGAATTTTCTAACTATACTGTATAGAATTAATTAAATGTGCTGACCAAAGCCGCGCGACCTGGAACGAGGTTTTCAAGCTATCTTAATGGGTTGTCTTGGGAAAGGTCCATTCAGAATAAGTGTCTTTATGTTCGACATTATTTTTAGTAAATTGGATATGCATATTGCCATATTCCAAATGGGATTTTCCAATCGAAGTTTTGTGTTTCATTTGCAAGAAAGCAGATGGTTTTTCGTGTAAATGTTCAACGACCATTGTATATTAGCAATTTACATACAAATTAAGAGTTACTCAAAATTCAGCGTCCTTGAAACAAAAAAGATAAAATGAGTAAAAACTCATTTACTATGTATTGATGTATACAAGCACCTGCTAACAAACACTATCAGGAGACATTTGTTTACTCTGAGACAAACAGATATAACTGTTGGGAAAAATTAGTCGCAAAACTAACAAAGAGCTCGGTACATACCGTATAAAAAGATTAGTAAAAGAGAACTTTAGGTAAGTTTTAATAAGTATTATATTTTCGCAGGGTTTGATCATTTTCACTGCATGTGTCGACAGATGAAGTTCATTTGATATGCTGAATTGAAAGGCATGGTTTATACTATATCAAAGTTTCTGTGATCACGGTAAGAATTTTCCATAGGAATTCTAAGTTTTGAAAGACTTGTATAGAAATGTCTGAGCGAACTGACTCAGTGTCTGACAGAGTTGTTAACGAGTCCTATGTTGCAAGTCCAAGTCAAGTCACAAGTCATTTCCTGCAAGTCCAAGTCAAGTCACAAGTCATTTGGTCTGAGTTCAAGTCAAGTCACAAGTCATTTCCTGCAAGTCCAAGTCAAGTCACAAGTCATTTGGTCTGAGTTCAAGTCAAGTCGCAAGTCATTTTGTCTAAATCCAAGTCACGTCAAGTCACAAGTCATTCCGAGTGGCAAGTCAATTCAAGTCAAGTCACAAGTAATTTTATCGCCACATGTGGCCATGTTTTCCCACGCAAAACGGCAAAATATGTAAATATGGCGTCGTTATTTTTATGTCAGAAATTTTACCGCGAAAAAAACCCCGCTTTGTCAGAAAATACGCCGGTACAAATTGGGTCGATGCCATTGATATGTACTAAGGTCGTTGCACAAATTGTACAACACGACGATCGATCGATCAACACAAAGATTTTGGAAAACTTGATTTTCACTATAGATATTTACGTTTGACTTGCGTTGGTAACAAGTCATTTCTTGCAAGTCCAAGTCAAGTCACAAGTCATTTTGTCCAAGTCAAGTCATCAGTCTCTTTAACAAGTCAAGTCACAAAGTCACAAAAATTGCGACTCGAGTCTGACTCGAGTCCAAGTCACACGACTCGAGTCTACAACTCTGCTCAGTGTTTAACAACGAGTCAAACATTTCTTACAAATCTTTCAAAACTTAGAATTTACCTATGCAAAATTTCTACTGTCATCACAGAAACTTTGATAGTCTAAACCAGCCTTAACCTTTTCCCGTTTCATAATCGACTCTAAGCTCAGATGTGCATAATGCGAGTAGCAAAACATTATAGTGAAAAAATAAACATGTAATGAAAAACTCTTTCTAAGTTTTCTTTTCCGATTCGATCATACATTGAAGGATAATAGCGTATTTAGTCTTTCACTCCAACGCCAGTTGATTTTTCTTGTAGAAGGATTAAGTTGTATCTTGTAGTATGAGTATGGACTATGTGGACTATTTTATCTGTCAGTAGACAAAATGATCTTCATGCGAAAGAATGCGAAAGAAACGCAATTTGTTAGAGGCCGTTTTCACCACCAGACGGAATTTTCCGCGCGGAGCGAAATTTCTATTTGTGTTTTCTAATTAGTTCCACCTGAGAAATCACAAGACAAAGAAAAATTCCGCTCCGCGCGCAAAATTCCGCCTGGTGGAAAACGTCCTTAAAACTGTCAACCTCGCAAGTGAGGATCTTAATACTTCCGCACGGCGCTCTTGCGAGGTTGTAAAACTGTATGTTTCGAATGCACGCCTCAAATTTAGCCGAAACGAAAAAGCAAGGCTTTTTGATCTTGAACGTTACTGGTCTGGAAACTAAACAGAAGTGGGTTTTTTTCTGTGCTGGTGTTGTGTACTCAGGTGAATATGATATGTTTGTGACGTTACTCTGAGTGTATATCCAGAAACAAACTATAAACAGAAGTGATTGTATTATGTTTTTGTTTGAGTTTATATTAATTTGTGCACAGTCACGGTGATTGAGCTCATTGTATTCGTCAGCATGAGCTCCACCTTTGAATTTACTATACGAGTAAATTCTTAAACACGTCCGAATTTATCATTATGATAAATTCGGACGTGTTTAAGAATTCAAAGGTGGAGCTCATGTTGTATTCGTACAACCCGCAGTATAACAATTTTGCATGGTCAAACGTCTGCGTGTATCGTGGTTAAATTAACATGTTTTCTTATGATGTTTGTGATGTTACTCTGAGTGTGCATCCATACCGCGGGCAAGCTGAAAAGTTTGCCTGACCACGGTGGGAATCCAACCCGCGACCAATCCCAAAGGTCGCGGGTTCGATTCCCACCGTGGTCAGGCAAACTTTTCAGCTTGCCCGGTGTGGATGCACACTCAGAGTAACATCGCAAACATCATATTCACCTGAGTACATAACACCAACACGCACAAAAAGTATCATATCTTAGAATACATTGATATCGAAGGAACTAGACTCAGTTCCGAGATATCACCAACTCGAACGGACTTTGACCGTAGCTCAGTTGGTAGAGCATTCGACTAGCATCCCAAAGATCACCGGTTCGATTCCCACCGTGGTCAGGCCCGGTATGGAAGCACACTCAGAGTAACATCACAAACATCATATTCACCTTAGTACATTACACCAACATACACAAAAAGTATGTTTTCTTATATTTCAGCTATACAACGTCAAAGATCAGCGCGCACCCTAAGCTACGATGTATTACGAACAATATCCAGTGGTCACGTGGTTCGTCGTGCCTTCATATCTGTTCGTTATCGTCGTGGGAACGTTCGGTAACCTTGTGGTACTCCATGCTTACGTCACAGGCGAGAGGGTATGGGAACGACCTTATAACTTGATCTTATCCCACGGAGTTGTCGCTGACCTTATTATCTGCGCCTTTTTTACACCGCTCTTATTGCTATATCGCTCCAATGCGCCTGCGCATGTGATAGAAAGCACACCGCTGTGTGAGATGGCCGTGTTTTCGTCGATGTTAGCCGTCTCGCTACAATACGTCATTTTCCCGCTCTTTGCTGTAAACCGCCGGGACCTGGTATTAAATCACACCACATGTTTTCTTACCCAATCAAAATGCAAGAAAATGTTAACCGCTGGTTGGCTCATGTGCGTCGCAGCTTCGGCAATTCAGGTCGTACTGCTTCGTAACGAAATCGACACCGAAACCACGCCGAAGTTGTACCGATGTATTTTGGTCAACACAAAATGGGATGCGTATTCGGTTTTCTTCCTCGGGTATTCGACCCTACTCTATGGCGCATCCATTTTGACAGCATACCGCTGTTACAAGGATATCCTCAACGCGGGCTCACTCGACCCAGTCCTCCCAATTGACGACACGCGCCGTACAAAAATGTGCATGATAGTAGCAGTGGTATATACCGTATTCTGGACACCATTTCTCCTCGTGCAACTAACTGGTCTGTTTGGAGAGTATTCTGAACTGATCTTCAATTTACATGCCGTGTCCAGTGTCCCGGGTGTCCTGGCCTCCGCTGTCAATCCGTATCTATATTCCTACATGGATCATTATTATAAAAAGAAATTTATTAATATTTTTAAGTTTACAGCGAATGAAGAATAAACAATATTACTGTAATGCCTGGATGAGAGTGCATGAGAGTTGGGACACATGTAGTTTTAGATTGTAAGTGCATCATTACAGTTTGTTCCACACAATACCGCTCCCCTCCCCTCCCCAATCAATGTTGCTTAAGGTTACAGGATACCCTTTTGGGCGTTTTGCGGAAAATCGCTACTGCGCGCTCAATATCAGTCCAATTTTCATCACATTTTCACCAAATGCTCTCCAGTGCATGCAAAATATGGTAAAGTTGTAAAATTGACAAACAATAAAATAATATAAGAATTATTCAGGAAAATCTTAAATCGCGGTACCTTTACGCTTTTGAGTTATGTTCCTGCTGGTTTTAAGATATATTTATGAAAATATAATTTTCATACAGTAAAATAGTTGTTCTAAAAAATTGTGTTCGGAAATTTTTGTTTATTTCGTCATTCCGCTGATATGGCAATTTCTTTGACGACTGCAATATATTTCGGAATCGTTTGAGTGAATTGCTCCTTATTATTAAAATATCCAAAATTAGAAAAAAGCCGAACACAATTTTGAAACTGACGTCTGTAGCTATGTCCTGTGAAAATTTGAGAAAAATTCGTTAAAACCCGCAGGAGAACAACTCGTTTGAAAATCAGTAATTGCCGTAAAATTCTTCGGGAGAAAATTGAATTTGAATATTACATTTTCAATGTTTTTCTTATTGCAAGCGAAATGTATTTTATTAAATAACTCGGCGAGTTTTCAACATTTTTCGTTCAAACTTGGTCAGATCTAGATAGTAGAACCAGTCTAATGCTTTCATGGAAACCAGTAAAAAAAATTAGGCAAAATTAACACTCAAAGGTGTTCTGTAACCTTAAGCCAAAACACACCAAATCTGACGAGAAATGGCACACAACATTGAACAGGGAGGGGTGACGTTTGTTGAAATTCAAGGGTTTTGTGGCATCTGTCCCAAGACATTTGAAACTGATTGTAGGCTCTCGTTCTCCCTTAACTGGAGCTGAACAAGGGGACTAAATAAAGGCGGCATTGATTATTAGATGATTAATTAAACGAAAGTGCATTTTAAAATTGTAAAAAGATTATGAGAAATTGAAATGAAAATAAATCAAACTAGATCAAACAAAATGAATAAATATTAGACAGTAGATAAAAAAATGAAAACAGGGCACAATGAAAATGAATAAATACATATTAATTACACTGAAATCTGAGTGAAAACCGTCTCCTTTGTGTTTAAATGTTGCTTCACTCTACTTTTTTGTTAACCTTTGCCTAGTGCATACAAATACGTTTTTACAAGTAACTTATTACAGACATAGAGAATAACCCAAACAATTCAGGCACAAACTCGATATTTCTGGGATACTACCGTCAATCTTTGGGAGAAATTAGATGCAAGGCAGCTGAAAAAAAAATTTACCTCTCGTTTGGGTTTTACCTTTACCTTGATTAATTTTACAATGCTGACTGAATTAGATAAGACTAGTAATTACATTTTAAAAATTATTTTGAATTAATTAAAATTGATAAAATCGATTCTGATCAATTTAGCTATCTTTCAATCGTGCATTTGCTGTGACTTTTTTGGAGAAAAAAATAAAATAAGAAGAGAAAAGTCACTGGTTATATATAAGAAGAAAACAATATTATACTTGATGCATGGCTGTATCAGTTTTAGATTGTTGTCCCTGTATTTTGTAAGTATATGATAAGGCTTAGCTCCTATAGCATATTCTTAGACAAGTTGTCACACATAGAACTACGTTAGCGCATGTCTTTGTTTTCTGAGTTTTCGAAGCACTTGACTCTGCCAGAAGTAATAACTTTCAAACCAAAGGCTAAACAAACCCCCCTATTTGCTCTGAGAGACTAATCTCAAACAATACATCTTTTATACGTTCTATAAAGAAGGCAATTAAACATACAATGCGTATACGAAATTCAATTAACATTTTCACAGATTTGAATTCGATGCAGATGACATTCACACGGCTTCAGACATTGATTAGTTAACATCTTAAGCCCCTAATATCAAAGTTTCTGTGATCACAGTAGGAATTTTGCATAGCCATAGGTATATATCAAACATTTCTTACAAATCCTTCGGCAAAATTTAGAATTTATATACCATGCAAAATTCCTACTGTCATCACAGAAAGTTTGATTGTGAAATGATAGTGTAAATTTTCATTGACAATTGTGACGAATTGTTGTGCCAAAGTTGATAAAATCCCAAGGGTATTTTAAATGTTAATGAAGCGGCAAAATGAAAGTTGATATGAAGTTCATTTAACACATCGTACATTATCATGTCAATTGCAGCATATGTAATAGCGAGTAGATAAAATTGAGTCAAATCACATTTGCGATAGAGTAGGTTCTTTCGCGTTATTCAGGATATTATAGAACTTCACTGTTTCAGGTTTGTTGATTTTATTTTTATTTTTTACAGCTTAATGGCATTACTTTCAAAAAATAGAAATGCTAATAATAATAAAAATAATAATATTGTTTTTTTTTTGCCAGAATACTATATCTGACTCGGGACACATCTATGTAACACTGGCCGTACTAATTCCATCTCGCTTCTACTTCAATAGATACTGAAACATCCGTTATAAGCTACTGTGTAAGCGTAAAGACTAAATAAAGCTAAGGCTTGTCCAAAGGTACGAAATGTTTTTTTTCTGTGTTGGTGTTGTGTACTCAGGTGAATAATATGTTTGCGATGTTACTCTGAGTGCATATCCACACCGGGCAAGCTTGAAAAATATGCCCGGCCACGGTGGGATTCGAACCTACGACCTTTGGAACGCGTAGCTCAGTTGGAAGAGCATTGGGCTAGTATTCCAAAGGTCGTAGGTTCGAATCCCACCGTGGCCGGGCATATTTTTCAAGCTTGCCCGGTGTGGATATGCACTCAGAGTAACATCACAAACATGGTACGAAATGTGTTCAGATTGGGTAGTCCGGTTGTCAATCCGAGATAATTTTGGCTCACATGCAAGAACGCCATTTCCCGCACTCTGGGCACTTGAGACCAACAGTTGAGGCTATTTTTCAAGGGGGCAGAATCAATGTGACATGTGACTGGAAGGACGTGGGGGACATGCAGTTACCCGCACATACTAATGGCTTTGCCCACCCATTGGACTAAAACTACGAACTAATGGCTTTAGCACAAAATAAAATTCAAAGATACGCTATATAGTGATACGATTGTGGGGAAGAACGGGAACGAGGGAAAGGTCCAATTTAGGTTTAAATGAATTAATATAAAATCTTAGCTTGTAAATGTTCGGCGTTAAGTTTTGTGCCTATGATTTAGTGCGCATATGTTAACGTATACAGCTAATTCAAAAAAGGTTGTCCTTTTCAAACCTTAAACTCTAAACCTAAAACATTGAACTCTAAGCGTGCAAAGCATAATCGGAGCATCATTTAATCAGTTTAGAAATCATGCCCAGCCTCGTCCCCGGCGCTTTGATGTTGCGTGACGCGCGCGCGGGAGGACAACGCACCTCGATTCCCGCGCGTGCGTCACGCAACCAGTAAGCACATCAAAGTGCCAGGGACGAGGCTGAATCATGCCCATTTTTAGAGACATGGTAAATATCTCGTTACGAGAACAATTCATTCACAAAATAGCTGCAATATTCAACTACTAAGCTTGAAACTTGTGCTTACATTAAGTTTTGCACGCTCAGAGTTTAAGGTTTGCAAAGGACAACCTTTTTGAATTGGCTGTATATTGAAAATATCAAATGTAGACTGCAGTTAAAGCCCTAACGAAGCAAGCTTTCCTTGACAAGCTTTCCTTGACAAGTTTTACTTGCTTGTGTATACGTGAGTTTGACAACTGCTTGTGCAATTTTCTGCAATCGAAAGTTTCGTGTTGTCTGCACATGTACTTTCTTTGGAGACACCATTTGCCTCCTGACAAATCGGTAAAATTGTCAAGATAGTGACTCTGATTGATACTCATATTGTATTGACACATCACTATTTAGTTATCAATATTTGAATGAGTCATGCTTTGGAAATGACAATAAATGTTTATAACCCAACCCTTGAATTGAGGTTTGTTTTTCATTTATCCAACCCTGTTTTCTTAGGTGCCCCTCCCCCACCCCCCGCCATAAATGATGACCGTATACGGCAAACATCTGCTCGTGTGTACTTTTGGACAAAGAAAATATGTTTGCAATTATATGTATACGGCCGCCAAGGAAATACTTCTATGGTTTTGGCAAACAAAAGGCGGTCTTGACGTGAGATCAATGACCTGACAATGTTTAACAACATTCCGTGCACACGATCAACAAAAACTTGTCAAGGGAAACTGGTTCACCGTACACACGAGAAGGTAAACTTGTCAAGGAAATTTTGTGTAGAACAAGGAAGAACAGATGGACATCTAGATGGAAGTTATGGAACAAATTCATTTTTAATTTATTTCCTTTGCAGGACCATTGCAAGTTTCATGAAGTAACGATGTACTATGACCAATACACCGCTGTCACGTGGATCGTCGTCCCTTGCTACATTCTCACCATTCTCATTGGTTCGTTTGGGAATGCGGTCATATTGCGTGCCTACTTTACCGACCCAACAATCCAGAAGAAAACTTACCATTACTTGTTGGCAAACGGAGCCTTTACAGACCTTGCAATGTGCTGCGTTTTTACTCCTCTCCTTTTAATCTACCGCGCCAACGAGCATGCGCATACGATCGAGCTGTCACCTTTATGCGAACTAGGTCTCTTTAGTTCAACTTTAAGCGTTTCAATGCAATACGTGGTCTTCCCACTGCTGAGCATAAATCGCCAAGATGTAGCCTCCCGCCCACTGACTCCGTGGTTGACAAAAAGACAGTGCAAAACGATTCTGATTGGTGCGTGGAGCGGATGCGCAATCGTATCGCTCATACATGTTGGTATCCTACATATTCCGACAGATCCCGACGACTCGCCGAAGCTCTACCGATGTATACTCGTGAGCCAAAGTTTGGATCCATTCTCCGGCGCGTTCTTTGTGTACTCAATTTTGCTGTACTGCGCAAGTATTTTTGTTACAGGTAAATTTCTGTAACTGGTCGATACCAGACCTGCCACATGAATCAATGGTAAAAATGTTGGTAAAAATTTTACTGATCGTTCAACATTAAAAATTCAAATTTTTCTATTCCATCCCTGGCCAAAAATGTTACAAAAGGATACCATTCAGTTGGCACACATGTCCTTTACCACTTCTGTGACGTGAGTTTGATAACTGCTTGTGCAATTTTCTGCAGTCGAAAGTTTCGTGTTGTCTGCACATGTACTTTCTTTGGAGACACCATTTGCCTCCTGACAAATCGGTAAAATTGTCAAGATAGTGACTCTGATTGATATTCATATTGTATTGACATATCACTATTTAGTTACTGATCAATATTTGAATGAGACATGCTTTGGAAATGACAATATAAATGTTTATTACCCAACCCTTGAATTGTTTTGTTTTTCATTTACCCAATCCCGTTTTCTTCGCTGCCGCCCCCACCTCGCCATAAATAATGACCGGTCCCTAATGAAGTCAATAAAATAAAACCTTTTGCATTATTTTTCGTTACAGTGAGATGTTACTTTCAAATGTATCGAAGAACGTCGGTCGCAGAGTCGCTGCATACTGTTCTAACAAACGACGACGCAGGTCGTGCGAGAATCTGCGTGATTGTAGCCATTGTCTATACCGTGTTCTGGACACCATTTGTCCTGCTTCAGTTTTATGGCATATTTGGTCAATACACAGAAGTAGTGTTCAATTTACATGCGTTGTCCTCGATTTTCGGTGTGGCGGCGTCGGCAGTCAGCCCGTACTTGTATTGCAGCATGGATGGTTATTATAAACGAAGATTTGCTGAGATGGTTAAATCACTTAAATGTTCACAAGACGATGAAATCTATGAAATGGATGAATAGTATAAATGAGCTAGGATTGAGTATCTCCTAACGAGCGATTGCAGGGCGTTAACTGCAGTAAAAAATTCGGCGTTATACGCAGTTTTCACAATTTATACGTTTAGCCAGCAATTTCACAATTAGTTTATTTAGATCAGCCAAAAACGTTAATTAAGGTTGTTCAATTTCAGAACTTTGGTCAAGAAAAATTGGGTAACAGATAAGTGTTCCATGGGAAGATGTCATGTATAGCCTAAAATATCTATATTTGTCTGTTTTTAGTACGCAAAACAATGTCAGGTGACTTGCACTTCAAAAGTTTCAATTTAGCTCAGCTGGCGCTAGCTGTACCTTAACTCCGGTCTGAAATTCCCAATTCCATTAAATTGCCGATTTTTTTAAATCTTTTGGGTAACACCCTGGAATGGATTACTATTCAAAGGGAAAGTTCCTATGTCACTGATTGGGCTGGAGGTTATAAAATGACGGAGTGGAATGTATATATGTAGTGCTGTAAAAATTACTTATTTAGTTTCAAACTACACACATAAAAACGCACAAGTTGTAACAAACCTGCAGCAGGATTGTAGCAATGCTGTTCCAACAACTTGTCAACAGGATGTGTTCGCACATGCTTCACACGTAAAAATCTCACATCTTGTAACAAGTCTGCCAACAAGCCGTCAACAAGATGTATTCGCACTGCTTGTCACAAGTTGTCAACAGGTTTGGAATAACTTGTTGACAACTTGTAACAACCTTGTCGAAATTATCAGACATGTTGCAAGGTTGTTCTGACAAGTCCGTTACATGCTTGATATAACAAGATTGTTACAACCTTGTGTTGGCAACCTTGTAACATGTTACAACAAACTGGGAACAAGCAGTGCGAACACAACTTGTTGACAGCTTGTGAACAGACTTGTAACAACTTGTTTGCAGACCTGTTACAACTTGTGCGTTTTTACGTGTGTTGTTCCCAGCTTGTTGACAAGTAGTAGTCAACGGCTTGTTGACAACTTGCTACAAGGTTGTTGAGCTCAACAGACTTGTTACAAGTTACAATTGTTTTTGTTTGTGGAAATATATATTATATATTATTTATTATATTTTATCGCCATGCAAACGTTCAAAGAACTTGTTACAAGTTGTTCCAACAACTTGTTATCGTCCTGCAATTCAACAATTTGTCAACAAGTTGTGTGACAACCCTGTAGCAACTTGATAAAATAACAGCATTGTTACGACTTGTTGACAAGCTTGCTACAAGCCTGTTGCAAGCACATCTTGTCGACAAGTTGTGAGATTTTTACGTGTGTAGTTCCAATTACATAAAGATTAGAAATGTGACTTGTTACCGTTACACGGTTACTTCACGATTTGTGTAGCTAGTTAAAAAGTTTCAGTTCAATTTGTTGTAACTTATTTAAAGTTCAATTTGCAGGTTTTAACAACTACACACGCAAAAATCTCACATCTTGTAGCAAGTTTGCCAACAAGCCGTCAACAAGTTGTGTTCGCACTGCTTGTCACAAATTGTCAACAAGTTTGGAACAAGCTGTTAACAATTTGTAACAACCTTGTTGATATTATCAGGCTTGTTACAAGGTTGTTCCAACAAGTCCGATACATTCATGATATAGCAGTATTGTTACAACCTTGTGTCGTCAGCCTTGTAACATTTATGTTTATCATGACTGCATCAGACTTGTTAGAGCAACCTTGTAACAAGACTGATAATGCCATCAAGCTTGTTACAATTTGTTATCAGTTTGTTCCAAACTTGTTCCAACAACTGGGAACAAGCAGTGCAAACACAACTTGTCGACAGCTTGTGAACAGATTTGTAACAACTTGTTTGCGGACTTGTAACAACTTGTGCGTTTTTACCGGCGGTGTGATGCATGGACAATGAGCTCGAGGTCAATAAAATAAACTCATTAATAATTCATGAGGAATAGGTGGGTTTTATATGTGATTATAAAATCATGTTCATTTACATAAACTTTAGCTTTGATTTTCTCGGCTTAGACAACGTTGATTTTTAAAATTACTTCGCTAATGAAGTAATGAGCTCTTCAGATGGGTCGTAAAACACTCGCAGTCAATGCTTTATCAGATATAAAAACGCTCGAGCTGCGCTCAGCGCTCTCGTGTTTATTTCTGATAAAGCAATCCTGCTCGTGTTCTAAACAGTACCAGTGAACTGTAAATAACCAGTGAACCTGTAAATATAGTACCAGTGAACTGTAAATAACCAGTGAACCTGTAAATATAGTACCAGTTCACTGAATAGTACGGCAAATAGGAGGGAGTTATTGTCAACATGCAAGCCGGCAAGTAGGAGGGGAGTTATTGTACACAGAATCAGTTTATAGACTCTTAATGTCAAATGAATGAATGATGCATGAAAAATGTTTGGTCTCAAAAGTAATGTACACAGCTGAACCAATTTTTATAGAAAACACTTTCTCACTCCAGTGCAACGGCGGTCACACACCAGCCTATTCGCAGGCTACCGTCTGCCCCTGAACTTGTTGACGGGCCCTCCCGCAAACTCGGTCCCATGTGCAATAATTCTCTCTTTTTGGTTGTCTTCTATTTGGGTAAGAATAAATAAAATGTTTGTAAAATATATTGAATTTTGACCATGAAAAATTTATCCGATTTCTTTTTAATACATTGGATATGAAACTTTGTTAAACAATTGTTGAATTTTCCTTTTACAATTTTCTCCGATAGGCTTTTTCGATATTTTTACACGTGTTAAAATTTTATAATAACATGATGATTCGGCCATGTTGTACATGTGATATACGTAAAATCGTTAGTCAGACTTCAAATACCAGTGTTGGGAAGATTCTACAGTTGAATATCTCTTGTGCAAGTTATATATGTGTTGTAAAATAAAGTTTTTGGGTGCATATTAACTATAAAATGTAAAACTTGAAATTAGTGAATATGCACCACAAAAAAGCTGACCTGTCTCAAATGTGGTAGTCCAGTGTAGGTAGTATTCTACAATATTATAAAGCTGCTGTAGTTTCAGGAAAGCCTGCCACACACAAGAGCTCCTGGCTGAGGTAATGACCTTGTAAGGCTGTTTGTTCAGCCACATTTTCATGTATGGATGGTTTTTGCAGAGAAATTATTTTACTTTGTGAGACGAATACAAGTCGTTTCACCCCCAAGTCATTTCGCCCCCAGTTGTTTCGCCCCCAAGTCGATTCGCCCCAAGTCATTTCGCCCCCAAGTGGCTAAGTCGATTCATCTCAACGTTTCGTTAAGAATAAACTGTAAAGAATAAACCATAGAAATAATAGATATATCTATTATTATATATCTATTATTTCTATTTGCAAGCTACCGTTACGCATGCGATTTGATTTTTTTCATCAATGTTTACGTTTCAAACATTTTATATTGTCTGTTTTATTCCATAAATATTTGAAGGATGAGTATGATACCGGGATTGAGTCATTTTTCTATTTATAATTTGATATTCTTTCTTTTTGAAAGAAATATTGTTTCGTTCGGCTATTGTCAAAAACTAATCACTGTTCCGGGAATTTTTTGTTCATCCATTGTAAACTGAACTAATCATCGCGTTGATCACCGACCTTGTCAAACCTTTTCGCGCTTTTGCTTTCGTTTGAAATGTTACGTTTTGTCAGTAATTCTGTAGCCCGCGTGCAGGCCCAAGGGAGCAGGCTCAAGGGAACTTGATAGTGGGCCTGCAAGCAAGGCCCGGTATTTTGTACTTTCCGCGTTCGCCCACGAACGCGGCATTCTGATTGGCTGTTTGCTGTTAGATTCTATAATTAGATAAGTGATTCATCACAAAGGCTCTCGATAAGCTTAAAATTCGAAAATTGATCACTTTTTTCGATTATAAATGGAACAAGAACAGACTGTTTATTATTTACTTGAAGGAAGAGATGTTTTTGCCGTTATGCCAATGGGGATTGCTTGTCGTGAGGTGTTGGAATAGTACTCATTACGACTGGGGTAAACTATAGTAACCTTTACTTGAGTTTCATTAATTTCAAACAGACTTGATATGTTATATGTTCCTCAAGAAAATTATCTTTTGGTTGATGTTGAGATGCAGTTGCATTTAAGCCTATTCGAAACACTTTGCGATTTACAAGGCTTCGCTGAGAGAGCGAAACAGAAGACGGTATTAAATTGCCGTTTGAAACGAAACGATCTGGACTCTGAATGCTCTCTTCTTTTGTAGAGTTCTTTACCAAATGAAATAACTGAAATAAATTTCGTACTTTCCGCCGCCAACAAGAATTGCACACATGATCTGATAAGTGAGACAATTTATTTATAACAATGGCAACAGTGAAGCACACATTATAAATGCTAATGTGGTCGCACGACTTCCCTCACGATTTGAAGTTTGAGACTGGTTTTCTGTTGAAATTTGTCCTAATTTGCCTGTTCCGATTTTAGTTGCAAATTTGGCAATTACTGACTGCGTTGCTTGCTTTTTTGGAGTTAAAACGCAGGCATTTACACATTGTTTATGTTCTGAATAAGCAGAGAAAACCCCGCAACATTTTAATGCGAGTTTGTTTGTTAATATTTGGGTGCTGTCATTGGTTCTTTTTTGACAATTGACGCGCGAATGGGGTGTGTTATGAAAAGGGGCGTTTTACAAAATACCGGGCCTTGCTTGCAGGCCTACTATCAGTTCCCTTGGGCCTGCACGCGGGCTAGTAATTCTGTCACTTCAATAGTGAATAGGTTTTTGATTTTTGCGGGTTTGTTGTTTGATCCAAATATGGGCTAGCTTGTTAGTTTGTAAGAGATAATTCACTAGCTCACTTGGGGGCGAAACGACTTGGGGCGAAACGACTTGGGGGCGAAAAGACCGGATACCTGTGAGACCATGAGAGAAATATCCATTGTATTTGGTTTGATATCTGAGAAACTTGTCAAGAAAGTTACTGCAATTAGTTTAGCCAAGACCTCTTGTGTATAGCATGTTTGGGAACCGGCTGAAAATGATTAAAACACGCAAACATTTACAACCATAAATCTCCTCGGGAGGTCAGAACACCTACATTGGACTACCATGATACTAAAAATATTGAAAACCTCCCAAAAATATTGCTAAACAGACTTCTGTCCACATCCTTTTTAGTGATCTAAATTACACTTTCTACTTCACAAAAGACTTCCATAGACTACATATAGTTCAATTATGTTTCATTCCCTGGTGATTATAGCCCACCAAATCATCAAAACCAAGCATTTTTGTCATCCAAGTTCATCAATTTGGCACTCGAAAAAGTACAGGAAATGGCATTTCTGGGCCTCAATTTTTCGTGTTTTCCTGAGGGAGCATGTCCCCAGACCCCTTAGGTTTGTGGATGCCTTTCATAAATTTTTGCCCCTCCTAAATTAATATACTGGTAGTCTCACATACACGAAAATGAGGATCTATAGCCAAAGTGACATACTTTCCAGGAGGTGGGTATTGAGATATTGTACAGTAATATCACCCACTTGAGATTGTGAGATTTCATCTGTCAGTGTCTTGACTGCATTTGAAAATCCGGAACTAGGATGGAAAACCATGAAGATTTCATTGTCATATTTTATAGTAAACCATGGCTGACGATTGGTCGATAGAAGAAAGTCAGGTTGTAGTTGGTCCCGAAGTTCAGGATATCAAATTATTTGGCAAATGGAGTGCTGATGAAGTTCAAGTTGGAGATATCAGTTTAACAGTTAGTATTTATTTAACCCATTGAGTGGCAGCACTCTCCCCCTGACGAGTAAAATCCTTTGATGTTAGATGGAGTAGAATAATAAAGTAGGGTGCATCTGGGTGCATTGCCACTTAAAGGGTTAAACTGGAATCTATCAGCAATGATTTCTGTCCTATGTGTAGTTGTCAGAATCTTGATTCATCCAATGGTTCAATTGTCCTTTGAACACATCTAGCGCCCCTGGCAAGTACTTCAGGCTAGAAGACTGAATGAGTACAAACTATTCCCTGTTCTTGTAGGATTATATTGCGGTCAAGGAGAAGAACTCGGTATATCTGCCACATACTGCTGGTCGATATGCTGCTAAGAGATTCAGGAAGGCGCAATGCCCCATTGTGGAACGTCTTACCAACTCCATGATGATGCATGGCAGAAACAACGGCAAGAAGTTGATGACAATCAGAATTGTGCAACATTCATTTGAAATTATTCATCTTCTTACAGGAGAGGCAAGTTAAATCACAATTGTTGCAAGAAAAAAATTTCTTGTCTACAATTAAACTAAAAAATTTGTTTTAAACTTTGCAATCAACAAAATGATGAAGGTACAGACAACAGGACTGAGGAGCCCCAAATTAAGTCCTACCTACACATTACATTGACATTGTAAAACAATAGAGACAGGGTTACAAACTGTAACAAAGCTACAACACAAAATTACATCACATGATCAATGCATTCCAAACCATCCTTACACTTTCCAAAGTTAATGTAAACTAGACATGGACCACCCATATATTGCAGTCCTTTCTAAGTCAACTACCTCAAGATGAAGTCAAGAGACCTGAAAATTACAAAGAAGTTTGGGAAATGTAAATATATCAACATTGTACATCACAGTCACAGAATACAGTAAAGATCCTAAACGTGCATGTGTTCCAAGCTGTCCCTGCCTTTTCCAAAGATAGGATTTCAAGAACATGGACAATAGAACAGGAATGACAATTTTCATTTAATTTAACTTTTTTGTTATGTCTTTCAGAATCCATTGCAAGTTCTTGTGAATGCCATCATTAACAGTGGTCCTCGCGAGGACTCTACCCGTATCGGGAGAGCTGGTACAGTTCGTCGACAGGCTGTTGATGTTTCTCCTTTGCGTCGTGTCAATCAGGCTATCTGGTTGTTGTGCACAGGAGCAAGAGAGGCTTCATTCAGAAATATCAAGTCCATTGCTGAATGTTTGGCCGATGAATTGATCAATGCTGCTAAGGTATACATGTGTATTGTAATACAATCTTTGCCAAAGCTTGACAAAGGACAACACAAGAACAACAGCCAAACAAATTAATTGGAATTTAATTACATTGTGCTAACTGGATTTTGGACATTGAATTTGAAGAATCCAGATTTTGAACATTGTGCAATTTTAGGTCAACATTACTGAATTTTCACGCATTTTTTTCCAGTTTTTTGCCTAGAACAGCATCGGTTGAATCGATTTTCAAAAAACATCTGTTTTTTCGGATTTATCAATTAACCGGTTACCTCACCCTATTATTAACCCATTGAATGCCATTGCTTTCCCCTTGATGAGTGAAATTGTCTGGCTATAGACAGAGTAAAACAATAAAGTAGGGCACAATGCAACTTAATGGGTTAACAAGACACACTATCAGATCTGTTTGTAAAAAGTTCCGTGAATTCCCTAAATTAGGAGCATCTGAAATATGCGAATAGAATTTTTCTGAAATAAGTGTACATTAATGCCACCATCTCCAAATATTTAGAAAGTTGCATTTCTTAATCATGATTCTTTCTCATTTTAGGGTTCCTCCAATTCATACGCCATTAAGAAGAAAGATGAGTTGGAAAGAGTGGCCAAATCTAACCGTTAATTTCTTTAACGTCAATGCTCTTTATTCTAACTGAATAAAATTATATGAACCTGATGTTCCTTTGTTGTTTTTGTTTTCTTACTCAAAGTGTGTGTTCGGTTTCTTTTGCTGTTGTTTACGTGGAAAATGATGCGTTTGTTAATTTTTTATGCACTATATGTGAATCAGATTACGGTTGTAATAAGCGCCCTGGTTGTAATATTGCCATGGTGCGTGAAATTCCATAACATTCTCGACAGGATTACAAGGTTTCAGTGTTTGAAATCGGCAGAAGCAAACGCCCACTGCCGGAGGACAAATTGCAAAAGATGAACTTAGCAAGTTCCGACAGAAGCATACACGTTGTGTAGTGCGCGCGTTATTCTTCAAAATTAAGCTTGTGTTTTATTCAAACGAGCCTCCTAGGCATACTTTGTTGCATAAAACAAACTCGCGGGCACATCGGAACATAGAAGTATGGAACTTATGTTTACATCTTCATTGTATTGGTATTATAATGCAAACTCTGAGTATTCGTATGAGACATCTATTTCTAAATCAATTTTAAATTGGGGATATGTCACTAGAAATGGACACCCTTTACTAGAAAATATTTTGTTATAAAAAATTTGGATTTTACTACTACTAAAAAGTAAAAAGTCCGTTTTCTTAAAATAACTTAGGTCATTGGCAGGTTCATTTTAGTCCTCGCTCTGCTCCGAACCAGACAAAAATGGTTGATGTCTTAATTTGACAAGTACATTACTGATTACAATGAAGCCGGATGAATGAAAATCTAATCATTACGGATGTGTCTGGCGATGTCATGCATGTTGGGTGTAAATTCAGGTTGGGTGTGTTAGTAGGTGTGTTCGGCTGACATACGTAATAAAAAATGTGATCAAGAAGAAAATGTTTGTCTGTGTAGAAACATAGCATAAATACAAAACATCTTGCGACGATGCGTGAAATAGCGGCTCCCTTTCTGTCGATGCAGAATTCATAAGCGCATAGATGTCCAAGAAAGTTAAAATAGCGCTTGAAATTTAGCATAATTTACGCGCACGCAAATTCCGGAAAATAGAATTTCCCCAACCGGAAGTTTTGTCTATTCAGCACTTCCTTCATCAACAATGAAAACTTATCATTTTCTTTACAAAATGGCGGACGGTGAAAAATTGAAGAGTAAGAAAACCGTTCGCTTAGACGAGGATAGCGCGAAAAGCGAAGACAAAAAGGATGAAAAAATACGAAAGAAGCTTTCCTTGAGTCTCCCTCTTTGCCCTGGACGCTCTTTGCGGACAAGAAAGCCTTCAAAAGGTGATTTAATTTTAAAACTTTTTAAGGAATTTCAATTTGGCGTTAAAGGCTAATGAGTCATTTGTGGTGTGTTTTAAGCCTCAATAAGGAATGTATCAAGTGTTTTTGTTTGTGTCTGTTTAATAGAGTGTTATTTGTTTTCTTTTTTACAAGGGTTTTTGTTATGAAATAAAATATCTAAGTTGTGTTGGGTGTCAAAATATTTCAGTCTTACTGTATAAATAATAACATTCCATTGACGAAATATTTATGCATATTAATTATACCTACTGTGCAATTGTTATTGTGTACATTTTAGGGCTTATAATGTTTATTTGAACAAAATAATGTTTATAATTAAGCTGACAAGAGTTCAATACAAACAACTGACATTTCAAAACCTTTACTTATTTATTATGCTATGCCAATTTCACACAATCTGCACAAATACAAACACAAGAATATACAACCTTTCAATCGTAGCAGGGTGTATGCTACAATTACGCCAATTACAGCAGCCCTTACAGAACGAACATGACACATTCTTCATTGGATCTTTAGTGATATAAAAAGGCCAATTTGCACCCAGAAAAACCCTTCACAGGTTTAACAACTTAGACTGCTAAATAGTTATTACAATATATCTTATTGGCTCTTATTGTATGGATTTAATTTCCATTCAATAAATTGCTATAAAAATGTTTGTCTAAACCAAATATGTATGGGCTACACTAAACCAACTTTGTTTTTCCTGGATAGTTCTTATGGTCATAAACATTTCACACGGCTTGTTTACATTTGCACCAGACTGTAAAGTTTGGTCTGTGTGGGGATTCTTCAAAATCTGCACATTTTTGATGAACTAATGATTTATTTTGTCTCTTACGTGTTGGGCCTTGCGAAAAGAGGCAGAGAAAACTCTGAAAATGCTATTTCAGATGATCTAGAGACTCCAAATTTTCAAAACATTTTCACTCAATGCATGCAACCATGGTGGTGCCTCGTGTAAGTTATGCAACCATGCATTCTCAAACGTTCTGCCTTCATTTCCGCACAACTGCCATTTATGACGGAAAAGTTCCCCACGCAAAAATAATACTTTACAGTCTGTCACTTGCGCTGGCAATTTTTGCCGTGATTTCTGGTGTGATTGTGATGCATGTGAACAATTCAACAAGTGGATAAGTGAATTCATAACTCATTCACATGTATCTGAGGAAGAAAATTGCAACTGTAAACGAGGCTTTAGAGTTCCAGTCAGGGTGACTCTTAGGCCTGTTTTATACGTCGAATTTTGGTCGCGTCGAGTGCAATTCAAACGGTAGATAATGAAGCTTAATGAGGTTTATCATCTTGTTATCTATTGTCTTAATTGCATTCAACACAACCAAAATTCGATGTATAAAACGGGCCTTAGGCCCAGTTTAGACAGTGAACATTTCATGTGCCGATAATGTTAAATTTCATGTAACATTATTAAACTTTTATAAAAAGTTACCAATTGTTGTTGAAAATTGAGCCCTGCCCACTTTAAATTAACCCTAATTTTTTCACGATATGAAACCGGAACCACAAGTATTCTTTTTTTAGGCCTAATGGGTTAATGAAAGCATCTGCCAATGTGTCTTCGTTGTTAACTCATTAACTAAGCTGCAAATTATGCAACATACTTTATTATTTTACTCCGTCTAATGCCAGATGATTTTACTTGTCGAGGGGAGAATCTTGTGCACTTATGGGTTAAACCGAACACACTCTTTTTACATGCAGTGACTGTGAAAGGCACATGATTGTACAGCATTAACCATTGCGATGCTACTAAATAACTCAGAAATTTTTCATGTGTATAATGCACAGGTTTAGATATAAAAGCAAGTGAACAAGCAAGAAAAATCAAGAAAGCCATTAGTATACCATCAAAAACAGATGATATGTTAAGGTACAAGTTGTTGATTATGGAATAGTTTTGTCTTGTACGTTTCTAATTGACAAAGTTACTAGTATGTAGTTATTTCTATTACAGTAAACAGATGCGAAAATTATCAGAATTCACTCCAAAGGCTGGAATATTAAATTTCAAAGAAGGGGTGAGGACCATCTTTAATTGGTATAGAAAATTAATATATGATTGAAGTTACTAATGAAACATATTTCTCATGCAGATGGAATGTATATATATATTCACAGTCACACTGATATGCCCTAGTATTTTATTATTTTACCTGTCTAATAGATGGTTAGGTGCATTGGGTGGGAGGCCTGCCGTTTGTATACCAGATACTTACCATTACTTGGACTCAGGTCAAGCTTCCAAGTATTGACATGACCACCCGTTTGCACCTATCACACTAAATTACTAAGTGGGACGCAAACAAACGATGAAGAATTAAGAATCAGAGTAACAAGAAGGAAAAAAATTTTCTAGCTTGCGCTTACAACTGCTTGTCAAGCTGCGCTTCTCACAATGATGCAGGCAATGCCTGTTGTGCTTCCTGCCTTTAACGCCTAGGTTCGGCCCATGCTCCGCGCGCTATGTTACCTTGTTGTTAACCTTGCTTATTGCATAACCTCATTTAACACCTTCGGTAGCATACATGTACAACTTACCCGTGTGGATGGTTAGGTGCATTGGGTGGGAGGCCTGCCGTTTGTATACCAGATACTTACCATTACTTGGATTCAGGTCAAGCTTCCAAGTATTGACCTGACCACCCAAAGTGATATCCCCATCATTTATGCCAGACAATCTTATTCACTCAACAGGTTAATATTCCAACTTACTTAACAAATTAATTTCTGTTTTGTGTGTTTCTTGTTGTACCATTTATTGTAAATTACAAAACAGAAATGTGATCAACATAATATTATCCGATTGCAGAGATTTCCATTCACAATGAATGATTTTGACTTGCTCTGCGCCATTGGTAGTGGTACATGTGGCGAGGTGTCCAAAATGAAACATAAACCAACTGGAAGAGTTTTAGCTGTTAAAGTGAGTGACAACATTGGAATATGTTGCTTGAATATATTTTGATTGTGTCCCTATATATTTCCATTTTAATTAACGGCCATTAACTTTGAAGTGGCAATGTGCTCTATCGAACCCAACTCTGTCTAATGCCAGACTATTTTACTTGTCAACGGGAGAGTGCTTGCACTCGATTGGTTAATCAGACTATCTGCAGCCCATGTGTCTTGTTAACCCAGACTATTTTATATTCTGCCTAATGCCAGAAAATTATGCTTGTCAAGGGTGCAGGAGGGCGCACCCCCCCAAAAAATATTTCCCACCCCACCCCAAAAATATTTCCCACCCCACCCCAAAAATATTTCCCCACCAGGGTGCACACCCCCAAAATATTTCCCACCCCACCCCCAAAATATTTCCCCACCCCGCCTAGAGAAATTTCCCTGGAAATTAAATGTTCATTGAAATAAATGACAGTACTGTGATTGAAACAAGAATTTTGAACTAAATATGGTAAGACCAAATATCTCATAATTTCCTGGGGGCTTCACTTGCTTACCCCCAAACTGGCCTCCATACTCTGCCCCAGACCCCTGCTGCAACTTGCTCAATGATGCTATGTGCCCCTCACCCCCCTGAATCTTTACTGCCCCCCCCCCCTAGAACTGTCCATGATGTGCCTTAGTTGGCAAGACCAAAAAAAAAATATGTGGGTTTCCGGTTTCTTCTTATAAAAACTTAGGTAGGGTAGGTCGGTTTTAACTTTTTTTTTAAAACTTTTTTTTAATTTTCCGAACAAGCGGACGCCATTTTGTTTAGTCAGTGCTTCCACATCCAAAGATAAATTTCCCTAATATTGTCTCAAATTTCAATTTTCTGCAAACTTTTTCCTCTAAGTGGAAACACTTACAAGCATGATCCAATAAAAAAGTTTAGGGTCGGGATTTCGACGTCCAAAAGCTAGGTAGGGTCGGGAAACCGGAAACCCACATATTTTTTTTTTTTGGCCCTGAATGCATCCTACTTTTGATTAGCCTGCTTGCCGCCTGGACCCCTTGGAAATTCCAGGCGGCAAGCAGGCTAACTTTTGATGTTATATTACTCTGTCTAGTCCCAGCACTCAATGGGTGAATTGCAAACGGAATGCATTCCAGACTTATTCATGTACTATTTAGCTAAAACATGAGCATCAGATATAAAGATACGAGGCGAAGCCGAGTATCTTTAGGTCTGATAAAACACGCACTGCGAATGTTTTAAATTGCTTCAAAAACGATCGATCTAGTATAAGTTCATTGGCGAAGTAATTTTCAAAAAATACGTTGTGTAAGTCGAGAAAATCAAAGTTAAAGTTTACGTAAATCAAGGGAAATTCTATAACGTATAAAGATACGACACGCTTATGATTTTTCTTTGTTGAATTATTAATGAGTTTTTGAATATGATTATGAAGAATGATATCTTTAATAAAATCCCATTCCAGAAAATGTGTCAATCTTATAATGCTGAGGAACAGAAGAGGATAGTGATGGATTTAGATGTTGTATTAAAAAGTCATGATTGTCCCTACATTGTAGCGTGTTTAGGAGCTTTTATTTCCGAGGTATGGTGATTTTTTGCCACATTTGCTGCTGTGTGTGGTGAAAAATTGGTGAAAATTATTTTCTTCTTGTAGTCTGACGTATTTATAATAATGCAGTTAATGGAAACGTGTTTTGATAAATTAAAGAACAATTATGGTCCGATTCCCGAACGAATATTGGGAAAAATGACAGTGGCAGTAAGTTTAATCATTTCTGTAATGCATCAATCATCTCGTCTTTTAGATAGGCAGTTAATTGGTAAAAAACAATTTTCTTGAAAACCTATTCAACCAATGGTCAATGTTGTATCATAGGCCAAAAAACTGAAAGACCGAGAAAAAAAACCCGGCTGAAAAACCGGAAACAATTCGGAAAAAAAACTGTTTGAAACTTAATAATATATTGAAATAAAATGGCATCTTGTCAAAATTACAGCGCTAGTTCAACTTTTTCTGACGAAACTTCCAACTTTCAAACGTTAAAAACATGAGAATTATATAGCACAGTCACCTAATGGTGGCTTACCGCTTGTACATTAAGACAGTACTATAGTCTATACCATTAATACAATTGTTTTTAAAACTAAAATAATGTGTACCTACTGTAGCATGCTTTGACAATTTTATAAAAATTAAAGTCTTTTTTCTGGGGAGTTTTGTTTGTTTGTTTGTTTGTTTGTTTGTTTGTTTGTTTGTTTGTTTGTTTGTTTGTTTGTTTGTTTGTTTGTTTGTTTGTTTGTTTGTTTGTTTGTTTGTTTGTTTGTTTGTTTGTTTGTTTGTTTGTTTGTTTGGTTTTGTTTGTTTGTTTGTTTGTTTGTTTTGTTTGTTTGTTTGTTTTGTTTGTTTGTTTGTTTGTTTGTTTGTTTGTTTGTTTGTTTGTTTGTTTGTTTGTTTGTTTGTTTGTTTGTTTGTTTGTTTGTTTGTTTGTTTGTTTGTTTGTTTGTTTGTTTGTTTGTTTGTTTGTTTGTTTGTTTGTTTGTTAAACTTTATTGAGTACAAATTAATTCAACAAATATTCATCTAACATACAATTAAAGAGCTGTACTCAAACGGACAAGGCACAAACTGGACGTAAAGTCCATTGCATGGTGCCCCTCCTCTTCCTAACATAAACCTTTTAATTCGCAGTATACTGTATACAGGGTGTCCCAAAAAAACCAAAACCACTGAAACAACGCACTGCCAGAATCCGAACGCCTCAGCACCAACTGAACGCAAAGACACGTAAATATGATCGACATGATGCATATAATATGAGTATTGAAGAAATTAAAATATCTTTGTAAGCTCACGATTATCTGCTCTTTGGAATTTAAAGCAACTTCTTAAACAGTTTCTTTATTCGTAAAATTTACTTTTGTCAAGCTTTTATGCACTTATGGGTTCAGCAGAGTGCTAAGGCAATTCAATTCCCAAGCAACACGCCATGCATCTCAACAGCCTTGGTCCCCTCTGGGGCACCCTGTATAACATATTTACTTAATAAATATTAATATTATGCATGCACATTAATTTGATTAGTTAAGTTAGTTTATTATTTGTGACAACCACAATCACGTTTAAGTGACCAGGTGCAAGTCATGTCCGGATCAAATACTGTTTCCAGAATATTCTTATACCTCATCTTGAGGTATAGTTTGAAAGACGATGGCGATGTAAAACTGGAAGGATCGATCGAGACACAAACACTGTTCCATAATTTGACAACACGATTAAAATACGACGAACTGTACGTACAAGTTTTACACAACGGAGTTTCTAAGTATTTGGATCTCAATGCTCTACGTGTCCGTCCATGATTGACAAAGTTAACAAAATTTGAGACATCTATGTCAATATATCCGTTCACAGCCTTATAAAAAAATACTAAGTCTTTGACCTCGCGATCGTACGCAAGAGGGAGCATATCCAGTTGCTGAAGTCTCTCTTTGTAGGATAGTTCACCGGCTTTGACGCGCAGGATCCATCTCGTAGCACGTCTCTGAATCTTCTCAGCCTTTTGTTTCAATAAGGAACTTGCTGGAGACCAAACCTCAGTCGCATAACTTAACTTGGACCTAACCAACGTCAAATAGAGAGTCTTTCGAACACTACTGTCAATAATTGAAATACATGATCGCTTTAATAGACCGAGTAATTTGTTAGCTTTCGCACAAATGCAGGTAAGATGTGATTCCCATGACAAATTCTCGGTAATGATCACCCCGAGATCTTTTTCTTCGTTTACTCGAAGTAACTTGATAGAATCCATATGGTACTGAAAATGCAATGGATTGACCTTGCGTGTTATGGACAGAACTTTGCACTTTGATGCATTAAAGTTCATGTTATTTTGATAACTCCAAGAACTAAGTTCTGTTAAAGCGTCTTGTAATTTCTTACAGTCACCGATAGTTGATACGTTCCTGTAGAGTTTGGTGTCATCTGCGTAAAGTCCTGTAGAGATACAATCTGGCACAACGTCTGGTAAATCGTTTATGAATATTACAAATAGCATAGGACCCAAAATACTTCCTTGCGGAACGCCCGAAGTAACATGTACCCAGTCGGAGACTGCACCGTCTACAAC
>CACRXK020006032.1:0-26297 GCA_902702795.2 Paramuricea clavata
AGGAATTCTTGTTTTCATGCAGAATTATTGCATTTATGTATAATTTCTCCACAGTCATGGCTGTATTCATTGCATTTTTTAGTGTTTTCTTTCATTTTTCTCTCAAATTCTGTTAAATAGAATATTGGACCCTATAGTAGAACGTGTTCAAATCAAATCGCAGCAAATATCGCCCGTGTAAACGGGCCTTTAGACAGTACAAAAAGGTGGTAAAGTAGGGCAAATCTGGGAGGATTGCTAAGGAAACACCCCTTTAGAAAAGGGCACTAATTACCGCAAACCTTTCTCGACAGGCCGGTTTCGCATTACATTACGATCCAATTTTTCTAAAGTGAATATCTCTACGAGTATTTACCCCCCTTTAAAACAAAAGACACCATTAAAATCCTTGCATAATAACCTTTCGAACGGGGGGTCAAGTGCCGTCAGAACATTGACACAAAGCGACAATCATATATTTATACTCACCGCTTGGCCAAACAGTCAGTATTTCATATGGAGAAAAAGTTGAATATCTTCTAAAATTTCGTCGTTTTTTGAAAGGTTATATGAGTAAGATACTCTCTGAATTCAAGCGCTCCTTTAGCCGGGATGACGTCAAACTCACGCGTATAGGTGCGTAAACAATATGGCGGTCAGCTGTGAAATTTCAAGCTCACTCAATCATACGAATTTTATCCTGGAGAATGTCGATCTAGAGCCCATTAGACTGTTAAATAATCAAGTTTTACCTAACTTATGATGGCACCCGCATTAAATGGGCTCAAGACTTTTCATCATTACAGAATTTTGTTAAAAACGTCGCTGGACTAAGCGGTGAATGGGAGTCTCCCGGCGGTAGAGCAAAACGATTTAATGGCTCGAATCTCGATTTTGTTATGACTTGGTATCCGGGAAAGCTAAACTCTTTGATATTCCACGGTAAAGAAGGCGAATCATTCAAGAAATTTCGGGTGCGTATTTTACAAACAAACTCCGCAAATCAAACAG
This sequence comes from Paramuricea clavata, assembly GCA_902702795.2. Classification (NCBI taxonomy): domain Eukaryota; kingdom Metazoa; phylum Cnidaria; class Anthozoa; order Malacalcyonacea; family Plexauridae; genus Paramuricea; species Paramuricea clavata. The sequence continues at coordinate 991 of CACRXK020006032.1, forward strand.
ACGCTATCACGGACGGAGTATTAAATACAACAACCAAAATACCCCTTGAACCTAATCTTTTGTCGGGAGATTTAGACGAAACTAGCAACAATACGAGCACTCATATCAATTCATCTGTGTATAATGGTTCTTGCTGTGAAAGCAGAATCGATAGTAAGGTTTTGAAGGATATTAAATCGGACGTCGCGGCTTTACAAACACAAATGAACTCTGTCAATGCAATCATAGACTCCACTAACGCAATTATTGAGTCCATGAGTGCTATTCTGATACCTTCAGGTCCCGAGAGTGGCCGCGTACCTTATGATCTTAGACTCGAAACGTTTCTACAAGAGTTTTCCGTAATTTTAAAAGAGAAGAACAAGACTATTACAAATCTTCAGGAGAAGTTGATTCAAGTCGAAAACGAACGTGATTTACTGAAATTTGCATCTCAAAATCTGGACAAAAACACAACGGCCAAACCTATAATTAATGAGCCCCTTAACCAAAATGCAATCAAAGCAACGCAAATGCTAATTTAGACATAAATATACTAAGTGCCGATTTAAACAAAGAAAACAACAGATCATTGTACATCCCCTTGCCTGCAACACCTTCCAATGGTGTGCTTTTAAAATCAGTAAATAACTTAACTGATAGCATGTCCGATGAGCGTTCAAGCCAAGAAACCACAACAAGCTTTCCGAAATCCTAATTAATAAGCATCCTAAACAAAGGACAAGCCAAGACGTAGAAAGTATCCAACCCAGTGGTAAATTATCTACACCGAATACAAAAATTAATTTTGTTGACAAACATAATCGTCATAAGATAGCACATGACAAGGCCGAATACGTTCCTTTAGAGAAACGTAAGAAAAATCCTTTTCGGAAACATTATTTCCGATACAAACCACCTTCTCTCCTTCGCCGACCGACCAAAGATTGGCTAAACCACTTAAACCTTGTCCACATAATAACCACGGAAAGCCCCCACAAGAACCGGTTTTTGTATAAAAAAAACCTCTACAACGGCCATCACCAGTTCGAATCACGAACAGACTTCCAAAGAAAACGTATCACTTTTCTCCCCCTTGTCGGGGCGGTACGGTATTGAGTGGAAACGTTAACTCTAATAATAGCGGAATGGGGGAATCATCTAGTTTTAACAAATACTCGATTCCTACAATCATGAAACCCAGGAAAAACAATCGGCCTGAGTGCATCAGTGTCCCTGATTATAGTTCATTAATCCCCTTGCGGAGATCAGTTACAATTCTACGCTTCCCCAAGATTTGGTGTAGTAATGTTAGGTCGATGGTCAATAAGTTAGACGAGGTCTCAGCATCAATTTCCAACGAATTATACGATGTTGCCGTAATTACTGAAACATGGTTAAATTCACGAGTAACTGATGAACTTATTCGTATACCTGGCTATGTATCGTGCCGAAGGGATAGACCGAATAACCAACGCGGGGGCGGTCTTTGTACCTATTTCTATTCTCTACTTAATTTTACTGAATTAACTGACCTGAGTGAGCCAGAAATTGAGAGTCAATGGTTTCTAATCAGAATGGAACGTTTACCACGAGGAATCAACTCTATTTTATTGGGAACAGTTTACCATCCTCCTCAGAGTGATGACCATGTTCTTCGAATGCATATCTTCAAATGTTTGGATTCTTTACTTGCCACCTATCCTAATTCTGCCATCTTGGTCCTTGGTGATTTCAATCAATTTAAACCAGGTAATCTCTGCAACTCCTTTAAATTGAAGAAACTGGTTACCAAGCCCACCAGGGAAAGTAATATCCTTGACCAAGCTTTTTCAACTCTGTCACCTTACTACGATGCCATCATCCTGCCTCCTATTGGTCAATCCGATCATTCCAGTATCTTACTACAACCTATTTTGACACATGCTCCAAGTCTACCAACCACACGATTGCAAAAGCGTGATTATCGAGCTCCTAACAAACAAAATTTGATCTCTCGTCTGAATACTGTTAACTGGACGCCACTCATGCGGCTGAATTCATGCGAGGAACAACTGGATTCTTTCCAGTCGGTAGTTCACGTTGCTTTGAATTCCTGTATCCCCATGCGTACTGTGAAACATCATCCTAACGACAAACCATGGATTACTCCTGTTATTAAAGAATCTATTAAGAAACGTCAACAAGCTTGGTTGAATAATGACTTACACCAATATAATGTTTATCGCAATAAAGTGATAAAACTCTGCAAGAGAGCACGCCAAAGATTCTACAATGACAAAATTAATCACATGCATGAGAGTAATCCTAAAAAGTGGTGGGACGGAATCAAGCTGTTGTCTGGACTTTCTAATCCTCCCCCGTTAACAAGCTTAGCCGTAAATGGCACTGTTTTGAAGGACTTCGATCTTGCTGTCGCTATTAACGAATCCTTTTGCAGTGTTGCTGCTGACATACCACAACTAAACTTTACTCCCATACCTGTTTCCAACATTCCTGATGAGTACATTATTACCCGTGATGCCGTAGAACTTGCTTTGGTGGCTGTCCAAGATCGCAAGTCTGTAGGACCTGATGAGATTCCCAATTGGCTCTTGAAAACCTGCGCCACAACTATTAGCATCCCTGTGTGTTCCATGTTTAACTCTTCTATTAGAGAAGGTCGTGTCCCCGGGCTGTGGAAATGTGCGGATGTCCTCCCGTTGGGGAAGATCTTTAGACCGAAGTCTATTGATACAGACCTTAGACCTATATTTCTAACTGCAGTGTTGAGCACAATTCTTGAGTCTTTTGTTTTCAACCGGCTTGCACCTATTGTTATGCCATACATCGACCCTTTCCAGTTTGGTAGTGTGAAAAAGTCTTCAACCACTCACGCCCTCGTGCATTTAGTCCACTACTGGCTCTCTGCCCTGGAAACGCCTAACACCATTATCCGAACCTGCTTCATCGATTTTTCCAAAGCGTTTGATCGAATTGATCATAACATTCTGATGCGCAATTTACAGCTTCTCAATGTTCCACCGGTCCTATTAAACTGGTGTTCAAGTTTTCTTCAAGGCAGACAGCAGCGCGTCAAATTAAAAACTTGTAAATCTGATTGGAAAGAAATAAAAGCTGGACTTCCGCAAGGTACCAAACTTGGTCTTCTGTTGTTTCTTATAATAGTCAATGATCTGTCCAGCGAATTGCCTTTGTACAAGTATGTTGACGATTGTGCAATCTCTGAAGTCGTTAGAGTATGTGAACCGGATCTACCAAAATTACAGCAAGAACTTGACAACGTGACCCAGTGGTCAAGTGCGAACAACATGAAGTTGAACGTTAAAAAAACTAAAGATTTCACCGTGTCATTTTTTATCAATCAACTCTTGGCGCAACCCTTGATTGTCAATAACCAACCCCTGGAGACTGTTAATACCATCAAGCTCCTGGGGGTAAATTTGACCTCCGATCTTAAGTGGACTACACACATCAGCCACAAATCCTCTAAAGCAAGCAAACGTCTGTACGCTTTAAGGATATTAAAGGAGAAGCCATTGACATGTCATGCCATGATGGCGGATGGTCATGCTAAGGTTAGCTCCATAGATATTCCCAATACTAAATTTAATGTTGGAAATGTGAATTTGGACGATATTCGAACGTATAAAAACAACAACACTCTTGTCTATGATGGGCAACGTTTAAAGTGGAACGGCAACTATGATGAACTGGAGAGTTTTTATTCAAAATACCGTTGGTTTGGGCGGTAAATGGATTTCACCAGCGGGAACTCTAAGAAGTTTATAAGCAACTCAGATCTGACAATAACTTGGTATTGCGGCAAACAACGAACATTAGTTGTCCAAGGTAGCGAAGGGGAGTCTTTAAAGGAATTACTGGTAAGCCTAAAGTCTCAGTAATAACTTGCACCGGTGATATAAGCGAAGTAAGCAACCTAACAACCGAGAATAATGATTATGGAGCCGAGATTCCTGTCGCCAAAATAGATATAATATCACCTATAGATAATTCGTCGCTTGCGGAGCTTGAGAATTTTATTGACGATTCATTTTGTAATATTATGAACTCCCGACACAGTGAAGTAACGAAGGGTACTGTGGAACAAGTATTTGTAAATTCTACCCCCTTTAAACACGCGAGAGCGACAGCGCCACTATAAAAAATGCATTATTTGACAATTTTAAAGAGAAGGTTGAATATGAAATATCAAATTTATTGGCTAAACTCACCAAGCAAGACGAAACTATCAACATAAATAAGCAAGATATATACAAATTGCGTGAAGAAAATTTGCATCTCAAATCACGTATCTCCAAATTAGAAGGAAAGATGGCCTCGGCCTCCATAGAAAAATTCCCTGGTGCTATTGAAGTATCTTGTGTCACACCTACAACGCAGTAAGTCCCCATAAGCACTAAGAAAAAGGCCAACGAAAACCGACTACCGGAAAGTAATGTGCCTAATATGCAGTCCAATCCAGAAGTTAGCGTACCTACTTATGAAAATTTGACCTTGCAACCGCGAACCCAGCAGACAAATAAGAATCGTTACGACCGCCCCCCAAAGAATTCCACTCCTTGTCCATTTCTTCTGCGTCGAGGTTGGTGTCGAAAGGGAGACCGATGCGACTTTCAGCATCTTAAATCATCTCGCAATACACATAAACGTAATGTCCCCTGTCCTTTTTTGCAGAACAGAGGCTTCTGTCTGAAAGACGATCGATGTGATTTCTCCCACGCTTGGGTACCAACCAGAAGGTCGGTATTAAAAACCACTACTAGTAGCCATTTGCCACCTGCCTCTTTTTTATCCCGAGCGCAAGTGCCATTGCAACCAAACGTCCACACAGACCAACCTCAGCAGCTCCAAACGTACAGCCTACACCCATGGCGACCCCCATCTTATCCAAGGCCGTTAATGGAAATCCCACTACCCTCGTCCAGTTTTCCCCGATTATCCTCCCAGATCCACCAAAACAGATTTTACTAAATCCTTCTAAACAGAGCTCCACTCCATGTATTTCCCTTGAGTCCTCTTCCACGTCAATGGCTCGTCAAATACCAGTGAGAACTTCCTACCGGAACGGCAGAACGATGCGGAATGCGCTAATTACAAATAAGAGGGGAGATAGGCGTAAGCGTAACACCAACTTAATACAAGTGAGAATTTTAAAACCAGCCCCCCCCCGTCTCCAAGATTATACCTAAATGTTTGGTAATTAACGCTGGATCACTGGCCAAACCAGATGCTGCGTCGGCACTTAATGCTGAATTGAGTACAAACGATGTTGACATTTGCATAATATCTGAGACGTGGCTCCCAGAGAAAATACAGTCCAGTCTTATTTGTCCTAGCGGTTATACTTTTGTGAGAAAAGATCGCAGTGCGTGTCGACATGGTGGTGGTGTTGCAATTATTTGCCGAAGTGATTGGAAAGTTAAAAAACTTGCTTGGCAAAATAACTTCGAATGCTTGTGGTGCGAAATTCAGACAAAAAATAGCAAATATCACATTGGAGCAGTTTATTACCCACCTGACCCAGAGTACTCTGAATCCGAATTTCTAGATCATTTGTCGGACAGTTGCGAGCAGATTTTACTCACCGAACCTAACGCTAGGTTAATTATCGTTGGTGACATAAACCAACTAAGGATACAAGATCTTTGTAACCAACATAACCTAAAACAACTGGTCAAAAAGTCTACCAGAGGTCCTAGAATATTGGACGTGTTTTTGACGAATTGCCCTCACTTGTGGAAACAACCCACCGGGCACACAACGTTGTTTCAACGTTGAAATTTGGTAGAAAAAAGGTTGCGACGTCGACAACCTAATATATACGTTGCTCTGACGTTGTTTTACAAACATTGGTTCAACAGCAGCCAACAGACGTTGAATTAACGTTCATTCATGGTTAAATGTACGACGTCGATTTGTGAACCAATCTCAACGTTGTTTTAACGTGGATTCAACGTTGAATTATGGTTGACGAGATTGGCAACCTAATTTCAACGTTGTTTCAACGTCGAAACAGTAACGTCGATCCAATTTGCATAGTCAACCCTTTTTCAACGTCTATCCAACGTCTGGAAGGTCATTTCCAACGTTGATTCAACGTTGCTTAAACGTCATTTTGCCCGCTGGGAACCCACTGTATTCAAAGGTCTAGTTAGGTCCGATCATTTGGCGGTTATGGTCACACCAAGGCTCCAAGCTAGACCCGAACGAAAACATGTCTACTTTAGAGATGTTAGGCACCACCGAAAGATTGTTATGGAGAATAAATTAAAAGTTTTCGACTGGAGTAAAGTCAACAGTGCTAATGATGCTGAGGAAGCAGTGTTGCTCCTGAACCAAGAAATTGTTTTAATGTTCAACGAGAGTTTTCCTCTAATCAAGATTAAAACCTCCTCACGTGACCCACCTTATATGTCCCCATTAATGAAACAGCTATGTAAAATACGAAACAAACAAGTAAAGGAGCCAACACTGAACTTCAGGAAAGAATAAATAAACTTATTCGAGATAATCAAATTCGTGCTGTGTCGAATGATAATAAAAAGTATAAACAAGGGGCGAAAGGTTGGTGGAATACTCTCAATAAAATCACAGGCAGAAGTATAAAATCCCATAACATTAGTTCCTCCATCGATCCAAATATTATTAACACCTATTTTCAAAGCGTAAATACGGACACTCTGTATACACCACCACAACCCTTAACAATCTCCCAAGAAATTCGAATTCCGAAGGTTGATATACAAACAGTTGAAACGTTCATGATAAAACAAAAACGAACTTCACCAGGCCCTGATGGAATTCCATACTGGCTGTGGAAAGACTACGCTCACTATCTTGCACCTGTACTTACTAAAGTATTAAATCTTTCCTTGCATGAACAGCACGTTCCCTCGCATTGGAAACTCGCAAATATTAGCCCAATACAAAAAGAGTCAACATTATCAGACTGCAGCCAGATAAGACCCATATCATTGACTAATATCATCATGAGACTTTTTGAGAAAATTGTTTTTAGGGAAGAGATTTTAGAACACTCTAAGTTAATCATTGGCCATGATCAGTTTGCCTATAAAAAGGAACAAATACAACGTCAGCCCTTATTAAATGTCAACATCATTGGCTGAAATGGTTGGACGAAGATGCCGAGTTTGTAAGGGTTTTATCTTTTGATTTCAGAAAAGCCTTTGACTCGGTCCCGCATGATATCGTAACTGGAAAACTTAAACAAACAAACCTAAATCTTTATATCATCAATTGGATTATAAGTTTTCTGACGAATCGAAAACAAAGTTTCGTGGTGGACTGAATTATAAAAAGATATGTAGATATTAACAAGGGAGTGCCACAGGGAACCGTCATTGGCCCGTTTCTATTTTCTCTTATGGTTGATGACATTAAACCCAAACAACCTGAAACTAATGTATTGGTTAAATGTGCTGATGACATGACAGTTAGTGCACCAGTAAAGTCAAATAGTGATTCTGCAACAATGGAAGTGAGGAACATCGAGAACTGGGCAAGGAGAAACAGAATGACTCTAAATCTAACAAAAACATGGGAGATGCTTCTGAGTGGCGGAACGTCTAAGCCGCCACCAGCGCCTATAGAAGGTATTGAACGCAAGGAATGGCTAAAGCTGCTAGGTGTTACTTTCGAGGACGATGTGTGCTGCTGGGACCTGCACGTTAATGGCTTGTTGTCGAAGGCCGGAAGCCGAATGTATATTTTAAGAGTATGTAGAAGGTATGGATATCGGAAGGAACATCTCAGCTATCTTTTTGACTCAATAATACTATCGTTGTTTTTATACGGTATTGAAATTTGGGGCTCAGCTCTTCAAAAGAAATATTTAGAACGCATTGACAAGTTTTTTAAGCGAGCGTATCGATATGGTTATATACTGAAAGAGTATAAAATGTCTGAGCTGATTGAAACGAGAGACAGAATTCTATTCAATAGGATTTTAGATAATCCAGAACATATTTTATATGAACTACTGCCTGAAAAAAGACAAAAAAATTTAAGAAAACGTGATCATCCTTTCATCCTACCTCAAGTCAGAACTGAAAGATTTAAGCGTTCCTTTGTAAATAGGCGTCTGTTTGATTATTTTTAGTTTTTGTTGCATGCGTATAAATTATCTTAAATTATTACATTAAAATTGTAAATATAGTAAATAGTATATTTTAAAATTGTAACTAAAATCATGTAAAGACACACGTCTGTTGTGTCTAAGGATTACCAAAATAAAGATTTTTATTATTATTATAAGAAGAAATGGTGTCCAACCGAGTGATCTTAGGACAGTATATTGTAGTTTTATCAGACCTGTCATGGAATATGCGTGTCCAGTCTGGCATATCTCGTTACCAAAGTTCCTGACTGATAAATTAGAGCACATTCAGACAGGGCCTCTTTTAACATAAAGACTGGGGGGGACATGGCCCCCCAGCCCCCCTTACTGCCCCCCCAGTCGGAAATTTTGTCCCCCCAGTAGAAAGTCCCTTTTCATATTTTTTGGTGTGAAAATAACTCCCAAAGTCAATATTGGACAACATAATTAATCCTTATTCCAGTATTCCTTTCGCAGAATCTCTGCTATTCCTTTGCCTTCCCTTTCTGGACAATGAAAAATAGAAAAATAGTCAAATAGGAAATTTCGATCTGCAAAAAAATATTTTTCAAAGTGGGACTGGGAACGAAAGTGGGAACATTGGGATTTTGGGGGAAATCTCGGGATATTCGGGAAGCTTAGTTGGGAATTTCAAAAACATAATTTACATCAAAATTTACATGCAAATTGCTTGCCTTTGTTTGTACTATTAGTATTAAAAATGCCGTATGCAAATAAAAGAAAAGCGAATATTGAAAAACTGTTAAAACAAGAAGCGAGTAAATGCAAAAAGGTATCGGATTTCTTCACAAGAACGAAAATGCAAGAACATCGTCATCGACATCGTGCGATACAAACGTTGAGAAGGAGTCAGAACAATTATTAAATATGGCGCCAATTGAAGTGGAAAGCGAAGTACAAGGCACTGCAGCTACTGGAGGCACTGACCAAGGAGAACCTCGTAAAGACAATGAATTCGAACTGAATGAAGTGGATTTTGATATTCGAAATTCAGATAGGGAAGGTAATGTTCAATTTGTTCATACACGGGCTCCTTCGAATAATATTCCAAGCAATACTACACCTTCGACCTTATCGTCAACAAGCTCTGCAAATATAAACAGCATTACTTTGGTTACAACAAGTGACGTTGGTTTGCCAATAAGCACAGCAAACACATCGTCAACGCAAATGACTACTGAAACCACTACTGAGTATTACAGAGGCTACCCATTAAACCTAAAAGCACTTCTAGGAAAATTTGGAGATGGTGTACTATCTCAATATTATGAACGAAGTAGAGTTTCAACGCAGAATCGCCAGAAAGCTAGGGTTTTTGTCAAGTGTTGCATCTGTGGTGAATTCGAAGAGGAAGCAAAGCGCTTTTCAGCTAATGGTAGATTGTACATGGCACAAGGTGTGCGTTGTGATGGGAAGAAAAAGATACAAGATGTAATTGATCATCTACTGGGGCCTTCACATAGAGCAGCTCAAGAAAAGAAACAGCTATCCAAGTTGTGGAATGCCAAAGACAAACGTCACCCATTTATTAACTTGGCAACAAAAATCCAACAGTTTTGAAGACCTTGACTGAAATGGCAGTAGAGGTCTATAATGACAGTAAATCTTTGACTTTAGCTGCCTGGTCATGGCCAGGTAGATCTCTTGCTAATTTACATGCACAACAACAGTTTAGGTCTTTAACTGACAGTGACAACGTACAAAGTTTTACCCCGTTTAAACCAAGAGGAGAGGAACTTCATTATAGGGATCCAATGCATTATGCAGAAATGTTGGAGATAATAGGAGATACAGAGAGAAAGCACCTTAGAGAAGAACTCCAGAATTGTATTTGTTTTGCTGCACAAATGGATGGTTCTGTCGATGCTAGGTAACAAGATAAGAAATTTATATTTGTTCGATTCAATACACCCGAGGACCCTCTTTTTATTAAGACAAGATTTGCAAGTGCAAGGGAAAGTACCAAGCGTGGTGCTGAAGGTTTGTGTTCTGCCATGACAAACTGTTTTGATGACATGGGCCTTTCTAAAGAATGTTTGCAGTCAAAATTTGTTGGGATGAGCACCGATGGAGAGTCTGCAAACACTGGTAAGGATTCTGGACTGTGGGCTAGAGTTGAAAATTATGTTGGTCGTTCAACAAGAAATATCTGGTGTGCATGTCACCGATCAGACTTAGCGATGGAAGATGTGATGAGGTAATAATAATAATAAATTAATAATAATAAAATAATGATTACAATATTTCATTAGGAAGTCCACTCACAAAAGAGATTTTAAGTGAAGCCCTGAGCAAAAAAAGATAAAAAAATAAATTATAAGGCTATATTAATGTTAACATTTATAATGTCTTTGGTTGGTACCTGAACTGAAAATCTGGCTTTCCAATGTAACGGGAGTAGCTACTTATTACCGCACATCAGGCCTAAGGACTAAGGAGTTGAAGACCATAAAACCAGACATGAGAAGTTTTCCTCCTCATCATGAGGTAAGGTTTGCTCAACATCTTGTTCAACTTTGTGGAGCGATACTATTCAATTTAGATGGATGTTTAAAGCACTGGCAAAAGATTTGTGATGCTCCTCGAGAATATAATACCAAGGAGGTATCGTCTGCAAAAGGATTTTTAAAGTTGTGGCAACCAACAGGAGTGCAAGCATGGCTAACTGCCGTTATGGTGGACACATGCTGTATCTTCAGATATATTGAAAAAGAAGCCCAGAAGCCTGGCATTATCATTCCGGATATCTTGAAGTACAGAGATACTGCCTTGCAAAAACTTGATATAATGCAAACAGAGCCATATCCAGGTAAAATATATATAGTTAGTAAGTTACTTTGTTTATAGAAAACAAATTGAACTCACTCTTATTTGAGTTCTTTAACAAAGGTGTATTATTCATTACATTGTATGTTATTTTACTGCACATAGGTGGGCAGGAGGGGTTATTAACAAGGAAGATTGCAGAACTGCATCCAGAGAATGATGAAGCAGTGGATAATACACCAAGAAGGACACACAACACCAATGTGACAACGTTTCGTAGAGGAAAACAACCTATCAGGCAAGAGGTTATTGATTCTTCAAGGAATTTTCTCCAGGTAAAATGAGATAAATAGGTAATCTCATATCTGTTTAGCAATCAGGTCACACCATATAAAGTTTTTAATTACTATTACCTATATTTTTTATGTATATCATTATCATGTTTAGACCAGGCTCAACGAGGAACAAACAGAAATTGTAACAACCATTATCAACTTGACCTCAGCAAAACGTGCAATTGAATTCATCAACATTGCATTACCTCAACTTGAATCAAGTGGAATCAGTGATAAACAAGCATTTATTGATGCAGTTTTAGAAAATTTTACGGAAATGCTTCCTGATACACATATTCCTGCAAGAGACTATGGTGTGAGACTCTACCAAATGCTAAGGGGCAGCAAACAACCTGTGACCAAGTTTTTGTCAGGTTTTTGTGTTCTCTGCCCTCACAGTATGACGGTGGAAAGATGTGTGTCAACGTACAACATGTTATTCTCCAACCTGAGAATGGCCACATCTGAAAAAACACTGAATGATAGGCTATTGATTCACTGGAATGGAGTGCCAACATCTCAGTTTGACCCCAGTCCTATGGTGCAAGAATTTCTACAGAAAAAACAGAGGCGAATGAATCTTCCTAATCTGAGTTCATATGCGGAACGTGACTTCGTAAAGAAGTTTTTTACATCGGACTGCTGGTTGATAGATTACATGTATATAGTGGTATACTGTATAGATGAGTTTCACTAGCTGCCTGGCAATTATATATAAGTGAGAAAAAGGTGTGTTGACAACTTGACATTATTTTCTAAATTTGACCATAATCTGCTGCCCTAGAGCGAAACCCATATTTAAGCTAGTAGCCGCAATTTTATAGACTTTAGTAGATTTTTTTCAGGTCCCCTTTTTACGTTATTTTTGGTCCCTTGGGAAAGATGTCCCACCCAGTTACATATCCTTAAAAGAGGCCCTGCTAGATAGTGCATCTAATTATTCTGCAATTCAAAAATTGAAGCCGTGATTGCAGACTCAGGATATTCCCATGGAATGAGAAGATTCGTATGTTTTTTTATTTCTTAAACAGGGATCTTAAACATTGAGTTAAACCTATTCCAGATACATTTTCAAACTATCCCAATGATGAAAGTCATTGTTGTTTTTTTAAGCGTTTAGTAGAGAGTGGGAACTACCGACATGGCCGCCATCTATTCAAATGGGGGTAACCGCTGGAATATTCTTGGCTTCAATTTTACTAAAGAAATGCGCTATCTAGTGTATACAAGATATCTACAGTACAGGGTGTCCCAAAAAAACCGAAAACTATTGAAATCAGCAATAACAATTTAATTGTTAGAATTTGAACGCCTTAGCGCTCTGTTGGTTCCCACGAGTGCATAAATGATTGACATAAGTAAATGTTATGCATAAAGAAACTGTTTAAGAAGCTGTTTTTAATTCCCAGGAGCAGAAAATTGCGCACTTTACCAGGAGATATTCGTAACTAAATTCTAATACATGCATCTTGTCAATATTTTACGCATCATTACGTCCAGCTGTTTGGTAGGGCATTCAAATTTAACAATAAGTGATTTCAATAGTTTTCGGGTTTTTTGGGACATTATACGTACTGTTAAACACTGCGATAGGGACATTTTAACTTAGGTGACAATAGTACAAACTTTGTTTTTTTATAGAGTGCATCGTAATGGCACTTGTGAAGAATAATAAAATTGTGAAGAATAATAAATTACATATTACAATATAAACAACTAATTAATAACATAACACGACCCGTCTCGGGGACTTTAATTGATCATATTTACACCTCTAATGATGAACATGTTTTAAGGAGTGGCATAATCGAGATTGGGCTTAGCGACCACTTCCCCATATATATAACTCGTAAAGTTAATCCACACATATTTAGTAACCAGAAATATCACCAAACTATAACTTACCGCAGAATTAAGCATTTAAATGTATCTCGGTTCTGTAGTGACCTTGATACTCTGCCTTCTACCACATTAGAAATATTTGACTCTCCTGACGATCAACTTGAAATATTTTATGAACATTTTAATTCGGTATTAAATACCCATGCACCTCTCATAAAAAAACGAGTCAAATCTAAGAAACGTGCGGGATGGTTTTGTGAAGAAATCCGCATAGCTCAACACAATCGCGATTACTATCTTAAAATGTTCCGGAAGAATGCGAATGATGCTCACAATACTAATTGGTCTCAATATAAGACTTGGCGCAATAGGTCTGTACATTTGATCAGGAATGCAAAAAACTCGTATATAAAAACACTTCTTAATGACAATTCTACGAATTCTAAACAAATTTGGCGAGTTTTGAAATCAACTATAAATCTTAATAAGGCTCCTCCCCCTCTATCTTTAGTTATTGATAATGTGAGATATGACAACCTTGCAATTGTCAGTAATCTCTTTAACGAATATTTTACCAACATTCAGGACAAGTTTGACATGAGTGAGGCTGTTGACTACAGTCAGTCAGCCTTCTCGTTATCTGTTAGGCAAACTAAATTTAGTATCCCCCCTATTACTATTGAGGAGGTTTCTGATTCCCTGAAACAATTGAACCCCTCTAAAGCGACCGGAATTGATGGTCTTCCCGCCCACTTCCTAAAGTTCCCTGCAAACATGATCTCCAATACTGTTACCACCCTATGCAACTTAAGCATCAGCACAGGTATCTTTCCAGCCTTGTGGAAAAAAGCAAAATTAATCCCAATACACAAATCTGGCGAAATGAGTGAAAGAGGCAACTTTAGACCAATTTCTATCCTGGTTATTCTCTCAAAAATCCTTGAAAGACATGTGTTTAATTCATATTTTTTATATTTAACTGAGCATGAAATTCTATCCGATTACCAACATGGATTCAGACCTGGCCACTCGTGCGAAACGTCATTAAACATGATTTACGAATACCTTGTTAACAATACTGTTAATGGAGAAATTAACGGTGTTTTGATGCTTGACTTTTCCAAAGCCTTCGATTTAGTGGATCATATTATTTTGCTCCAAAAAATCCACGCGTACGGGGCTACTGACCTAACCCTAAAATGGTTAGCCTCGTATCTTGAAGGACGAACTCAACAGGTACAAATTAACGAAGTCCTTTCTGAACCTTTAACAATTATTACTGGGGTCCCTCAGGGTTCCATTTTTGGCCCGTTACTATTCTTAATATTTATCAATGATCTTCCATCTTTTCTTACTACCTCACATCTTTCTCTTTTTGCGGATGACTCGACTCTTTTAGGCCATGGCTGTGAGCTACCTGATATCAAAGCTTCTTTGTCAACTGATTTGTGTATTACCTCTAATTGGGCAAGAAGCAACCATATGGTTTTAGATTTTAGCAAAACCAAATTCATGAAAATTTATTCAAAGCGTAAGTATTCACAGCTTGATTATGATAGCATACTTTATGAGGATTTTTGGATTGAAGAAATTACTTCTGGCAAACTTTTAGGTATCTTACTGGATGAAAATCTCTCCTGGGACAACCAAGTGGATAAGATATATAAATACCTTAATTCCAGGCTTTATCTATTTAAGCGTATTTGCCCAGCCCTTCCACTGAAATGTAGAATTAAGTTTTACTATGCTTTTATTTACCCCCATTTACTTTATGGCATCACTATTTGGGGCAATGCACGCAATGAGCTTATCGACCCTTTGCTTAAACTTCAAAAAAGAGCAGCCAGATTGGCTTTGGCAACTCCTTCTGTTAATCTGTTCCGCAAACTGGAATGGATTCCCATCTATAACTTAATCAAGATGCGAAAAATTTTACTCGTTGTAAGCACCTTGCGCAGCTCATCTCCTAGTGATCTGCGCGAGTTGTTTTGTTTCTCCGGGGCATCGCACGGTGTATATACTCGCTCCTCTGTTACTGATCTCAAAATACCATCTGTCAAATCTAATCTTTCCAAGACCAAACTCTCATATAGCGGTGTTTTACTTATCAATTCTTTACCAAATGACCTGAAAGTGTTTAACGATTACTCCCCGTCTGCATATAAGCATAAAGTTAAGAGGTTTTTCTCCAATCTTAATCATGAGGTTGACCATTTTGAACAATTTTCGTGTCTTTCTTGTAAAAACCTAGTTAAGTGTATTTGTTACTCGCACTGAATTTTCTTTTAATTTTTAATAACTTATATTGTCAAAACTAAAAAAAAAACAACAACATGCATGCTTAATAATACAGTTATTTTCGTATTTGGTACTATAAGTTGTATAGTCCCATATGTCTGTGTCAAATGCTACTATAGACTTGCTTCTTTGTATATATTGTAAATACTGTAGGTTATCTCTATCTTTGTATATATTGTAAATACTGTAGGTTAGAGGGCCATTTGGTAGAATACCTTCTCAGGTAAAAATTTTAATTTACCCTCATCAAATAAAGTTTATTATTATTTATTATTATAAAACGACTATACCGGTATCAGATCTTATTAATTATTAACACAATAAACGAAATCCAGCGCCAACCCCCATTCTCTCGAACCCCGCTGAAGGCTAGTTTCCACTCAAGAAAATTATCCGTGGATTGGAACGGACAAGAAAATTTTTCTCTGTGTTAAAGTCATTAGTTCCAAACCAAAGCTCACAAGACAAAGAAAAACTTTCTTGTCCGTTCCAATCCACGAATAATTTTCCTGAGTGGAAACTAGCCGACTTAACTCGAACAATTTTTCGCTTCCCTTGGGAGGTGCTACTGTACCTGAAAATATAAGCAGAATTTCGGCGTTTCGAGCGAAGGCCCGGCTAGCGTAACTATAGCTTCCTGCACGAAGGGCCTTCGCTCGAAACGTCGAGGTTCTGCTTATAGCTTTTTCAGGTAGTTGTATCTCTCGTAATCCGCAGCTGTCTTGATAGGAGTTCTTGCTTGTTTGATCAGTGTTAATCCAGTGTTAATATTATATATATAATAAATATTTATGAGTGCAATGGTAAGAATATTTTCATGAGGTAAAAGATGGAATGTTCCATTTAACGAGCCGACAGCCGAGTTGAATGGAACATTCTATCTTTCACCTCATGAAAATATTCTTACCATTGCACGAATAAACATTCATTATTTGTTCTATATAATGCTAAAATAGACTAATAGATTCGTATGAGAAGCATTTTGATGGATGCGATTTATCAAAAACACAAAGAGTGCAATGGAATAAAACGTATACTATACAATTGCACTCGCAAAGAATGCAATGGAACGTATTCCATTCCACTCTTGGGAAATGGAATTTTTTATTCAATATCACGTGACCATAAACGGCCAATTAAACTATCAGAATTCAATAAGGTATTATACAATATACTCTTATCAACGCCCCCACAACTCCTGATCAACGCATGGAAATTTCTCGCGAAAGTTAATTTAAAACTCTCATGCAAACCCTCGCTTTCATTGGAAAAAAATTTTGAAATTCACACTATGGAATTTGCGATTGCATCACAAAATCCACAGTATATCCATACTACAGAACAATATTTCCATACTATATATATCCATAGTACGGAAATTACAAGTAGTAAAAAATTGGTTTTCCATAGTAAAGATTTTGAAAAAAATGCCATTGTTCTCAACTCTCATCAATTACTCTCATCAGACATGGAGAGAGTGAATTAATCTTCCTTGGGCCCAGAGTTGCCCTTTTCAAATTTTATGTTCCTCAAAAGTGCGTAAAAAAATGCGATTTTACTCACAATTCCTCAGTAGCCCTTCTTAACTTTGCTTTTTCAGCTAGGATAGAGTTTGCCAGCTCAGAGTTTGTAGGACTGAGTGGAGGAGAGTTAACGAATGATACATTTCCGTTCACTTTCTAAAGACACAAATAATTCAATTCAGATAGTGTAGACTGATATACAACTAGGCCTATATAGCTCTAAAAATAATACACACTTATCAAAGCAAAGCCTGTGGCCATCATGTTAACAATACAATGTAGTATACAGTATGGCCAAAGTCAAAACTGGTTAATTTACCTTAGACATAAAACTTCTGTCTGCTAGTAGTTTATGCATTTCCTATAAAACACAGTACTGTACATCAAAAGACCGTCTGGAAACACTGTAGCTTCAACAAGAATACAACAGCTACTGTATATTGGTAACAGTTATTAAACTGTCTCACAAACTGAAAATGATTCGCAATGACACAATGCATGTAAGCTTATAAGGCCGCTTTCCACTTTGAAAGCACGGTAGCGTTTTCTTTTGTGTTGAAGGTCATTGGTTCCACTCTAGTGTTCAGGAAAGAATGACATACTGTATATGCTACGCACAATATGGTTGAAGTGGAAAGACGCGTATAGCCTGTGCCACAAGCTTAAACGTACTTATACCACAGATCTAAGGCACCAATATACATGTCGTAATTTTGTTTCACTCATACCTCAGCAGTCGAATCTCTTTGATGGACGAGAAGGATCATCTGATCATACATCTATTCACAATATGTTAGAAGTTCGCTGAAAATAAAAAATTAAAGCCCTTTTGTCCTGGAATTTTATTTTTTATACTTACAGAAATGTATCCATCGATACATATCACTAAAAGTAATCACCGTTTATAATACTTATTCATGGGATAAAGTGACCACTTCTTTGAAAGAAAAGACTTTATCAACTTTCTCTGTTATCTAGATATAAAATTAAGGCAAAGATAAGAAAATGAATGAATGTATATACAGTAGTTATTTTTTGTAATGTTGAATGTTATCATACTCCGTCTGTTAAAATACTGCTGTTAAAAACTTGCCCACAGTATATGGGACTGGTCATAACGTATTTATTAGGGGGTGTGGAGGATATTCTGGGGGGGGGGGTTACGAAAAACCCCAGAACTTCTGAATGGGGTACGAAAAAACCCAGAACCTCAAAGGGGGGGGGGGGCAAAATCGTAGTACTAGGTATGGGAAAAAATTACATTTTATAATTATTGTTGAATATTAAATGTATTTGTGCTCAGATTAAGTCTGGAAAGAATTATTCTGCTATAATTGTTGTTAAGTGAACACAAAGTATATATGTTTCAATCTGACCATGGATAATAAAATACATAGATAGAAAACTAACTGACGTGACCTAATGTTTTCAATGGGATGATGGTGTTGAGACCTAGTTGCAAGCCAAATTCCCCAAAACACCATGTTTAGCGATAATACAGCCAAACATTTTAGTCAAAGAGCAAATAAATGTATTAAACAAGGCCATTCTACGATTAGTCTAGGATCTGTATATGAGTTTGTATGCGATTTATTTGGGACAGGTAATCTCAACTGTTTTAGGGTAAAATGACCATGGCGGTCAACATGGCATATGTGCGAAAACCTGAATCCTGGACGAAAGTCCTGAAAATGACCCCGCCCTGAAACGGCAGTGTCTACATAGCTCTAATTTCCGAAAAGGAAAAGCGATAGCCTTTCTGAAGTGCTTATAGTGTTTAGAAGGGTTGCTTTTAGGGGTGGTTATTGGAAGGAAATTGTTGATTTCATAAGGATTGTCATTGTTTTCTTTAAATATAATACATTTTATTTCACTTACCCCCCACGAAAACACGATTTCAGCCATATTTGTCGTCTTGTTTGTTTTTTTATCGCCGAATCTCGCAAATATCATCCAGTTATTGTACTTTTACATAATCATAAATGGCTGAAGAAGATTTCAAAGAAGGTTTCATCCACTTTTGTAACAGTGCAGTGTATTTTACCTTCGATATTTTGTCCTTGGATATTCCGCCAAATTGCCGCCATTTTAATGGCTCGCCGCTTCTCTGTCTGATAAATGCAACTTCTTCGTTTCTATATGTATTTAGATTACAGTATCCAAGAGTACTTCATTGTAGAATAGTCCCAATCCAAAAATTGGCAACATTTGTCCCATTAGGAAGGAAAAATCCTCCCGTATACCATTTAGGTTCAAAATAAAAAACAAATCATTTGAAAGTCACGCGCAATCTTCAGGAAAACTTCTCGTGGACACATGACAGGGGGGGTTGAATATTTTCACGAATATGTTCGCCACCACAGAAACATAACTAAATATATTGTATTTATTGTATTTTTATGATTTATGACAAAACTACGCAAATATTTATTGTTTTTATATAAATCATAAAAATACAATAAATACAATATATTTAGTTATGTTTTTCCTTCCTAATGGGACAAATATTGCCAATTTTTGGATTGGGACTATTCTACAATGAAGTACTCTTGGATACTGTAATCTAAATACATATGGAAACGAAGAAGTTGCATTTATCAGACAGAGAAGCGGCGAGCCATTAAAATGGCGGCAATTTGGCGGAATATCGAAGGACACAATATCGAAGGTAAAATACACTGCACTGTTACAAAAGTGGATGAAACCTTCTTTGAAATCTTCTTCAGCCATTTATGATTATGTAAAAGTACAATAACTGGATGATATTTGCGAGATTCGGCGATAAAAAGCAAACAAGACGGCAAAATATGGCTGAAATCGTGTTTTCGTGGGGGGTAAGTGAAATAAAATGTATTATATTTAAAGAAAACAATGACAATCCTTATGAAATCAACAATATTTATATTAAATTAAGCATAGTTTTTCACCCCATGATAATTTTTTTTAGGAAATAAGAATATTTAATTTCTGCCAGGCATATTAGTTATTTTGTGCATAATCAGCAATTTACCTGGGGTGGTGCATAGTCATTTTCTGGTAAAATATTATACTTAGACAAATTTTTCCTTCCAATGACCACCCCTAAAAGCAACCCTTCTAAACACTATAAGCACTTCAGAAAGGCTATCGCTTTTCCTTTTCGGAAGTTAGAGCTATGTCGACACTGCCGTTTCAGGGCGGGGTCATTTTCAGGACTTTCGTCCCGGATTCAGGTTTTCGCACATATGCCATGTTGACCGCCATGGTCATTTTACCCAAAACAGTTGAGATTACCTGTCCTAAATGAATCGCATACAAACTCATATACAGGTCCTATACTATATACCTTGCTCGGCTTGCTAAAAACTTTGCAATTCATTGAGTAATTTTGACAATTTTGAAAGAGGGCTACAAATTGTCCTCCCTACAGTTGCGTGCGGGATGTTCGCGGGACCAGTACGTGAACTATCCCACGCAACCGCATGATCAAAACAAAACAAAAATTGACCACAATTTTTTTAGAAAAAAGCTATTTCTGAAAGGTTTCTAATGGAAAAAAGCGTTGAATAATACTTCATTTTGAGTGCCAAATCACTTGCGAGTCTATACAGCAATTCTACATATGATACGAATATCACTAGACCAAAAAATAGCTACGAAACAATGTCAAGTTTTAAATTTTTTTAAAATATGCACTGTCAACTGTAAAGCATTTACAAAATTGCATACAAACGTTTAAAAAGTTGTTTACTTCTCAAGAAAACGTTCATGCACGTTTTTAGTCGTGTTTCTACAAGATTAAAGTAGTTCTATGTAAACAGAAAAATATTTCAGTTCCATAGCCTAATTGTTCATTTTTAGCAAAAAGTACAAAACCAAACATGAAACAAAAAAACACGTCCACCTGTTAATAGGCTGTTACAGCTCATAGATTGAGTAAACGGCAGGGTTCAATTAGCTTCAATCTTAAATTGAAGAGGTTTTGTTGTTTTCATCGACTTGATCCTTCACAATAATCATTGGCTGTCCATGGCACTCAAATAAATCGAAAAGTTGTCACAAACAAAACAGTAAAAACAACATTGCCGCTCGATTTTGCTGAATAAAAGCTCGTTCTGCGCCGCGTACAATATTTACTAGTCAGTGACGCTTTCAATAAGGGGAATTTCTTGAGTTACACGAGGCTATTTTCTAACTTTATTTGCATTTTACTCATTAGTTTCATCGGTGACCTATCTTCAAATTTTGACCACGAATTTATTTTGTGGTAAATTTTATAAATTTCAATTTTTCAAAAAATCTTTAGTGTGGTAATTTCGCAATAAAATTTCCGCTTTTAAAAAAATCACACACTACAGAATTTTTTTAAACTTTCACCACAGTTGCAGAGCATCATTCCCTATTGACATATGAAATAAAAAAGGTCACCGACATCGTTTTTGAGATAGCGGCACATTTATGGGTTAAATTGGAAGGCTTTATGCTGTCGTCATGTTGCCATGCGAACAATGACGTTGTCGAAATCTAGTTCGAAAGATCCAATAGGTGACCAATATTGCCACCAAGTTGAAAAGAATTCGCGTTCTGCACGAATAAGCCTGTTTTACGGAATTATTGCTTAAACAAGAATAACTGTAGGGAGCCACCTTAACATAATCAATAATTCAAATCGCATGCTTTATTAATGCTGCCGTAGATTTAACTACTGCGCTGCTGCTAAAGAACAATAAAGAACAGCCTATAGACAAGTTTGAGTTCTACTAAGACCTGAGCTCTGCTATATTATAAACGTTCTAGAACTAGCATGGCCGGATTGTGGTTGCACGGGGCCAGTTGCCCCCACTTTCCACTGTGTACCAACACAACTGACTTAGAATAATCAATATGCAGAACTTTGAGTATATATAGTTTTCTCTTTTTAATCCGGAACGATTAAGCGTTTGCTGCAAGTTTATATCATATGATTGCTATCCCGCCCAAAATTCAGCATTAATTCTCATACGTCTTATGATTGATTGGTCGCAAAAAAAGAGGAAGCCGTGTTTCTGGCGACGTCTATATTAATTGTAATCGCTCAAGTCTCGCATCCATAATTATGGTCAGTGTTTTGAGGAGGCAAGTATATTCAATGGCCCTCCGCAGTGCCACGGACATTTTGGGATCTGTCTTTATTTAAAAGGAAAGCTTTTTTGAGCATGGAATTTTATGCACCCCACGATCGCGATTATGAGGGCAGACCGTTTCGGGGTATTATTTATCTTCTGGGCGCAACGATTTGAAAAAAGTGCAGAACTAAAATGCTGCGCCTCAAAACTCTCATGCATGGCCCCCATAAAGCACGGGAGCACCTGGCATATGACAATGGGGTATACCGGGCCAAGAAAACTACTTATTACTGTCAGTTTGATTAAGAAAATTTTTACGCACAAAATGTTAGTAGCAAATAATATATTTGCATGTAAATTTTCAGATTCCTGACAAAAGCTCAAAATTAGGTTGCCAGTTGAACTCTTTGTCGTTAATTAAGTGAAATTGGAGAATGGAAAATTACGATGAACAGAACGAAGGAAATTGATTGACTTTAAACATGTTGTAGGTTACATCTACTACTTAATGTAGTATACACTTTCGATTTAAAAACATGGATGTACATGTACTCGTTAATTTCTTGTATGTTAAACCAGAAATGTTGTTTCTAATCACCACTATAGCAGCTTACCTGTGGTTTCCAGAATTTTGACTTCTTGTCAAAGCGGGAAACGAAAAATAACTGAAAATGTTGACGAAACGACCGCTTACACTGCTTCGCTAAGTCGGTTAATGAACATCTGGATAATAACGTACATTAATTGTACATGGCGCCTTAAAAACTATAATGGTATATAATTGTTTTGGAATATTCATTGTTGGAATATTATATAGTCTCAATATTTTTACTTTTTACGCAATCATATTGAAAATTAGAATGACAAACCAATAGATAACTAAAAACGATGAAGGAACGACCGGGTTTAGACTACTTCGCCTATAACGAAGCTCTTTTTAACACGCATATAATTAGTTGAGAATGGCGCCATAATGGAGAAAACTATTTTCAAAACAACATATTTTCGAATTTTCTGTTTTCTGACGACTGCCGTGAAAGCTGCTGATGACATTTAGACATTATTATACAGTGCTAGGTTTGGGTTTAAATTTAAAGGCATTATTATAGTGTTAGGGTTGGGTTTAAATTTTTCATCCTCCTACTTCACTTTTATTGGGTTAAGAGTTTTTGACATAAAATGACAAAATTCAACCCCAAAAGTTTTTTACTACACTGTTATTTTCGGGGTGTTATTTTAACACCACTTTGAAGGAATTCTAGAGGTGTAATACGGGAGTTAAAAATTTGAGCTCTTTTAACTCCATAACTGGAGTTAAAATAATACCCTTTGAGGGGTTACAGGCATTCGCAAGCTAATCAGTATTCAAAAGTAACACCACGTAAGGGGGGTTAGTGAATCTAACTCCATTTGAGGGGTTACTGGCGTCAAGAGCAAGTCTCACATGATAACATATGGCGTTCAAGTTGATATTTTATAAACAGATCTGTGAATTTTCCTGTTATATACGAGGAATGAAAGCTTTAAGAATCAAATTATGGATGAAGAACATTTCGAAGGTTAGTTTATCACTTTATCTACCGGTTGTTTGTAGCCCATTTAGCTTAAACGGCGGATATAAGTCAAATTTTCATTCGTTTTGTGAATAACTGAATACAAGTTTTAAACCTTCAAAATGTTGTTGTACATAAGTGTTCTTTTCAGATTGAAAAAATATTTTGATTGTTCCAATGAATACACAGACTTGCTTAATTGATATTCTGGACTTATCCACCGTTTTATAGACTAAACGCGCTGCGAACAACCGGCCCCTGGGGTCGGCTGTTTAATAGGTACATCAAAGGCATTTAGCTAAGCTTAAACGGTGGACAGGCAAAAAAATTATAATACATTCTCATTCATCTTGTAAATAATTAAACTCCATCGACTAAATGTGCAGTTCTATGCATAGTTGTTATGTTTAAACAGAGAATATTAGTTTGATTGTAGTCATAAATTTGTTTGATATTTTTTTTTACTTATCCACTGTTCAGGCTATAAACGCCTTTGATACAACCGGCCCCTGAAACAGTAGTTTACAACTTAATTTTTGCGTTGCATGTTCAGTTCCAATTGGACCAATTGGTTCATCACATGGCATTTAGAAGTAATATATTAATCATATTACTATAAGAAAAATCATCAAATGTCTTTACAACTTTGATATTAATAGAGTATGACTTAACCCATTAAGCGCCAGCACTCTCCCCTTGATGAGTAAAATTGTCTGGCGTTACACAGAGTAAAACACTAAAGTAGGGTGCATCAGGGTGCAATGCGACTCAGTGGGTTAACTAGACACATAGGCAGATAGGCTTGTTAAAACCCATTAAGCGCCAGCACTCTCCCCATGATGAGTATAATCGTCTGGCGTTAGATAGAGTAAAATACTAAAGTAGGTACATCAGGGTGCAATGCGACTCAATGGGTTAATGAACAATTTAGTAAGTGAATAGGCAATTCCGGCTTTTAGTTTATGCATGCAGGGGATGATGGGAAGTAAAGTATAATATTGCTGTTTATGCTGAAAAATTTCATTAAAAACTGCTGAAACAACTATTTGAGATACACAATTAGATATTTCACTATTTACAAATATAAGCTGTCACTCTGTGTTTCACTGCCGCCAGTTTTTTTTATTTTTTCAGCATAATCAGTGATATGATACCTTACTCCCGTCAACCTCTGCACGCATAAACTAAAAGCTGGAATTGCCTATTCCAACAAGTGTGATAGAGCATCAGATGGTGCTGGTATACTGAGTACTGACAGTTATCAAAATGAGAAAATGATTTATATGTTTTCCAAGATGTATTACGTACCGGTCATTATTTATGGCAAACTGAAAAATAATACTTGCTTTAGGTGTGGTGGCCAAAAAATCTTGCATGCAGAGGTGGGGTAAAAAATAACCTTACTTTAATCACACACAATACAATATAATATATACTACCATCAGAGTTTAATATGTGATTATTCTAATTTTTTAATAAAATATTGCTTTCCAAAATGTTGACAGAAACACCTCCCTCAACCCACCCGTAAAGGGTCATTTTTATATTCATTTACACACAAAATCTCCAAAGACTCCAATTACCAGACAAAATATTATACTGCCTATATATACAGTAGGGGCTGTTTATATGGTGCAACTGCAAGCCAACTCCAGCTAGGGTACTCAAGTTGGCCAGTTTTGGCAAAATCCTGCCTTTGTAACTGTTATTTCTTACTAAAGTTCACCTTGTGCATATATGGGCAAAGAGCGGGCCCATCTATAGCT
>CACRXK020006033.1:0-26297 GCA_902702795.2 Paramuricea clavata
CACCGCCAGGAACATTGCCCACACCGCCAGGAACCTTGTCCTCACCGCCAGGAACCTTGTTCTCACCGCAAGGATTCTTGTCCTCACCGCCAGGAACCTTGTCCTCACCGCCAGGAACCTTGTCCTCACCGCCAGGAACCTTGTCCTCACCGCCATGAACCTTGTCCTTACCGGTAGGAACCTTGCCCTCACCGCCAGGAACATTGCCCACACCGCCAGGAACCTTGTCCTCACCGCCAGGAACCTTGTCCTCACCGCCAGGATTCTTGTCCTCACCGCCAGGAACCTTGTCCTCACCGCCAGGATCCTTGTCCTCACCGCCAGGAACCTTGTCCTCACAGCCATGAACCTTGTCCTCACAGCCACGAACCTTGTCCTCACCGGTAGGAACCTTCTCCTCACAGCCATGAACCTTGTCCTCACCGGTAGGAACCTTGTCCTCACCGCAAGGAACCTTGTCCTCACCGCCAGGAACCTTGTCCTCACCGCCAGGAACCTTGTCCTCACCGCCAGGAACCTTGCCTCATCGCCAGGAACCTTGTCCTCACAGCCATGAACCTTGTCCTCACCGGGTACCTTGTCCTCACCGCCAGGAACCTTGTCCTCACCGCCAGGAACCTTGTCCTCACCGCCAGGAACCTTGCCTCACCGCCAGGAACCTTGTCCTCACAGCCATGAACCTTGTCCTCACCGGTAGGAACCTTGTCCTCACCGCCAGGAATCTTGTTCTCACCGGCAGGAATCTTGTCCTCACCGCCAGGAACTTTATCGAATCAATGTGATTCTCGTTGTCATAGTAATATGGCGCTAACGCGTCCAAGTTTTTTTCATATTGACTCTTTGACGTCATTTTGCTAATATGAATGTGAAAAATCCGTATTTGGTTGTTGGCTGTTAGCCAATCAGAAACCAGGAATTTTTCAAATAAATAATAAAATCTATTAATCAACCTTTATATCATTTTAACGCTGTTTATACTTCTTTTAATTTGCGTTCTAGTTATTTTAACACCTTTTGTTGAACATCAAGACTTTATATATTTAGACCTGCATGCATTAAAAGGATTTTTTTACCAGGACACACTTTATCTGCACGCCAAGACCAAGGGACCCAAGGGCAACAATCACTTGGACGTGTGGCAGACTAGCTTGAGCACAAATACTCGTCAACAAAGAAAAAACTTATTGAATATTCGTTAAAGTTCAATGCCTTTTTAAAGCAAAAATTTGTTTCAAACAATTAAAATGCGGGCCGTCAATAAGGACTGTTTTACACATCGAATTTCGCATCGAATGCAATTCAAACAATAGATAATGAAGCTTAATGAGGTTTATCATCTCATTATCTATTGTCTTAATCGCATTGGACGCGACCAAAATTCGACGTATAAAACCAACCTCGTTCCCAGGGTCTTTCCTTCGCCTCGCGCCGTTCTAAGAAAGACCCTGGGAACGAGGTTGGTATAAAACAGGCCTTACAGTCAAACCGGATGTTCTCTTGCAAGCAACATTGCAGTATTGTCCCACAACATTGCAATTTTGATAGGCAGATTGCTCTAAGCAATTTGCAACCGACGCGAACAAATTGCAAGTTGAAATTTAATTCACCAAAGATTTGTAAACAAAGTCTCTGATTGGACTATTAGCAAAAAGGAAACCAATCAAATAATCTGAGCAGCTGGGTTGGTGGTTCCCTCTTTCTTATAATCCAATCAGAGGCTTTGTTTACAAATCTTTTGTGAATTTCAACTTGCAATTTGTTCGCATCGGTTGCAAATTGCTCAGATTAATCTCCCTATCAAAATTGCAACTTGTGGGACAATATTGCAATGTTGCATGCTTGCAAGAGTACATCCAGTTTGACTGTAAGCCGATTTTCCACTAGCGAACTTTTTCGCGCGAAGCGACCTTTTTCCTTTGTCGGTATCACCAGGGTATCACTTATGACGTCAGCAGGACGTGGCAAAATGGATGCCGACAAAGGAAAAAGAATTCGTACTGAATTCAGCAAATTTCTGCGTATGGGCCTAGCTAGGGCATCGTTCCAGTGTTCAATTTACAGAGTTCACTGCCATGCACTGGTTATGAAAATCTGTAACAAGATTTCTCAAATGAGATCATCATGGACGCCGAAACTTGGGGGGGGGGGGGCAGGAGGGGCAGCCGCCTCCGTTGTCCTTTACCTGGAGGGGCAAGGGGGTCAAAGGTGCCCTTTCAATTTAAGGGATTGCCTTGGCGAAATAGCGAATTGTCAGAAATGTTAGTGCAATTCTTATACGAATTTGCTTCAGAAAACGCAAGGAATGCAGTCATCGAGCTTCAAGAATAGCACAATCACCTGGCGGAGAACCTCCTCACACCCTAATTATCCAATAAATAGAAAACATGATTAGGCGAAGTTCAACTCCCGATGTTTTGCAAACATCTCTTAGTATATATCAATTCAAAAGTGCCCTTTCGCGAAAATCTGCCCCCTTGCCTTCACATCGTTCCGGCGTCCCTGGAGAAAATAAAAAATTGTTGCAACTGAGTCCGTTAAAAGCACAGGTGAATTGTATGTCTGTTAAATGCTCATGTTTGCCACCGGTTAAAACATTTTGCATTTGTGAATTGTGACAAGCCCAAAACAATTTTCCTTTCGTGTGGTGAGACAAACTGGCAACAAAAGCGTTGGGAAATTTAAACGGCTCAACACATATAGTCTCCCGAAAAGGTATATAGCGTTGCATGATTATGAATTATATTCATGAATAAATCATGTTAGCAACAATACTTTATATTGATCAGATAAATCAAGATGGCGACAACAAGGGGCCGTCATTTCGTAAATAATTAATATTATTATTAGATAGATAGATTGATTTTATTATGATTTTCCCAAAACAAACAAGTGAAAATGGCGGAAAGATATTTAAACACTAATGAAATTGCCCTATAGAACTAAATGAAAATACGAACAAAACTCAAGAGCACCAAATTTTGTTTGAAAGTCCAGGACTGGGCTTTGGCGAGAGAATATGATGTTCATGACATTGAGAATTATCCAATTTTGTCATGCTAATGATAAGGGGGCGAGTCCAATCTGGCAAAATTTCCAAACATCACTCGTACTATTAATCCCTAATTGTACTCGTCATCGCATAATTACCTATACTAATTGTTAGGTTTTAATTCATTATAGTGGACCCTTAATTTAAGTATATAATGATAATGAATTTCCCCCCATTTTGGCATTTAAATTAAAGGCTTTAAAAGCACAGGTGAATGTGTTAAGTAATAAGTGCTAGTCTTGTTCGTCACTGGCGGTCCGTCGATTAAAACATTTTGTGCTCTTGACAAGCCAAAAACAAATTTCTTTTCGTGTACAAATAAACTCGAAAACGATCAATAGACAAATTTGAAACTGGAAAAATTGGAAAATTTCGTTTCAACGAAAGTGGCTGGAGAATGACTTCCTTCCACTTCAGATTCATCTGACTGCTCATCACTTTAAACGACTCAACGTGCGTTATGAAATAGAAGTCAAAATCGGTTTAAAATAATCGAATATAGTTTATTTTCCGGATGTATGTAATGTTAACAAGGTAGGTACATTGCGTTTCTTTAAAAGTTATTACATTTTTCAAAAGTTGCAACCCAGTAAAGGCGGCCCAAAATCGGGAGTTGCCAATTTCAAACAGTAGAGGTCAGAGACGTGCAACGAAATATATTTTAAATGTTCCCTTAATTTGTGATGTAGAGTATAAAGTCTGGCTTCTCGCAACTAGGTTGCCCCCCTTACTCCTTAGGACACGATTTTCTTCCAACTAGGTTCCCCCTTTTTTTCTTTCAACTAGGTTCCCCCCTGAACACGATTTTCTTCCAAGACAAATCATGGAAAACTTATATAGTATCGAAAATTCAAAAACAAACCGGATCATCTGACCCCAACTCGTACAAATATAAAATAGCTAACCTATCAAAAATCGTACAAAATCCGAACAACAAGAATATATGGAACACACTACTTCATTATATTACATTACATAAAAAAACAGAACATTTACAGAATTCAAGAAACTACTTTTCAATTACTACATTCAAACATTTAAAAATAAGCAGGACGTTGAGGATCCCCGTACATAAAAAAGTGTGTCATCAAATGCAATCCTGACGAACCTTCCTTGGCTTTGGTATGTTGTTTCTAGACTGGCTGTAATGACTACTGTCCAAGTAATATACAATTATTTATTGGTCGAGGTTGAGCAAAATACCGTGATTTATTATACTATTTTCTCGTATTCTTATTGGTTGAAAGCCCACAGATAATTTTATATAATAAGCAAAATACCGTGATTTATTATACTATTTTCTCGTATTCTTATTGGTTGAAAGCCTACAGATAATTTAGTTATATTCACAGGCCTTAAAATATCGGTCGGTCACGGACATTGTCCGACCCATTCGTGAAATTGTCCGACCCAAACTCAACGTCACCGGACATTCTGTCCGACCTAAGTGAAACTGAGGTGTATTGTTTGTCCGACCCGAGTGTATTGGTGTCCGACCGAACTGTGGCTTTGTCCAACGTAAATCAAAATGTACCCTAGTCCAGGACTAGAGGCTTGTATGTTAAATGGAAAATCAGAGTACTATTGTATAAAAGGTGAACTGGAAATGTTGTTTTAACGTAGTCGAGCGCGGGGCGGCGAGCGAAATGGCGAAGTGGTGAAATTGTCGAAGTCTTTTTTAATGGGAATTGCTAGATAGTATACTTCAAAATAAGGTTTCCCTTTTTATATCAATTTTTAAAAAAGTTAGGGTTAGGTTGGGGTTTAGGTTAGGGTTAGGTTAGGGTGAGTATTATGGTTAGGGTTTAGTTTTGCGTTAAGATAGTTTTTTCTACGTTAACAAAACGGAAACCTTATTTTGAAGTATACTATCTAGCGATCACCCTTTTTTAATACTGCTGTTCTGGAAAGCAAGTTAATTTTGGCTTGGAAATAAGTATGAAAGAAACAAATTATTTAATATATTCACAATTTGTGTCATTCAGACTTAATTGGCCACTATTTGTTGTATATTAGTTTCTCATCCCCGCCCGCATGCTTTTTAAGAAAATGGTCTTGTTCGCCATTATTACCATTATTGCCATTTTTGACCATTATTATAAATTTTGTGATGTCTTCAAAATGATATTTGAAAGAAAGACAATTAAAAACGTTCCCAAACCAAAAGTTTCAGTTAAGATACGAAATTTTATACCAAAACTGCCAGTTTCTCTCGCGTTTACGTAAACGTTCTACAGGAAGCCAGGGGCAGGGGAAAAACCGCGAGACGACTTGGCTACAAAATTATTTCTCTTTTCTGTGATTATTTCACGTGTGGTCATGTGGAGTGGTCATGTTTTTAATATAAAAACATGGTTTCAGTTGCATTCACTAATTTTGTGCTGTTTTGCAATGCTATAAATAATGGCATAATAGTAATGGTCCGCCCGCCCGCATCAACTTTAGGTGAAGCCCCGGATGAGAAACTAATAAGCAACAAATAGTGGCCTATTTCCGAGTCAAAACTGAACTGAAGGTCATCGGACATATGTCCGACCCAAACTCAACGTCATTGGACATTTTGTCGGACGGCCCTGGAAAAGATATTTTAAGGCCTGTATATTCATAACATGAAAAACTAACTCGTGCATGTTTTATTCCGAATTGCACTCAAAACCATACTATTATCTATACAAATAGTTATACTCACTTCTGCTGAAGGCTGCTTCCAGTTAAATATCAGGAACTTTGGGCATCACATTCGATTGAACAATTTTGAAGGATTTTTGTAGATGGAACTAGATTCCAGTATGAATGTTTATACATTTATTTAGATCCAACAACTTTATTTAAATGCAACTCTAGGTCCTCTGACAGGAATCGAACATGCGAATTAAAATTACGTTTTACTTTTACGTTACGCAAAGGCAGCGTTTGAAATGTAGCGTGGTTTTTCATAGAACAGGTTATTATAAAGATCTAGAATAGAATAGGAATTATAAAGGTATAATGTTTAAATGTTTTGACACTACGGAATTTGGAGGAGCTACTTTCCAAACACTGTTCTATTTATTTTACAACAAAATGAGAGTTCTGGTACGTAATGGTGTTATACATAAAGGAGTGTTTAGCATCAGGTTTGGATTCAGAGTAAGGCTAGAACGATTATGTGTGACAAGTGTGATAATTTTAAAGAAATTTTATTACCGCACAAGAAAACATAAAATAGCAGCATGTCACATAGCGCTGAGTACAGCTCTCTAGATTAAAAATTATTCATTGCAGATGTTCTAGGAAATACAAAACAGGAAAATTTACGAATTTGTAAATAGGAACTTAAGAAAAGTGACCCAACTACGTGATGGAGAATGGACAACTTGCATGTTAGACTAAATTCTAATCTAAGTAAAGAGAAGGGAATAAGACACATAATGAAATTAGTAAAATTGCAAAAATAATGAAATTAGTAAAATTGCAAAATTTGGTTGCGAAATGTTGTAAAATACAGAAAATATAGCCTTGCGAAGTTTGCATATTTTCAGTATATTTGTATTACGTGCGGAAATTGTTACCATTTTCGGCTCAAAAATGGTAACAATTTCCGCACGTAATACAAACATACTGAAAATATGCAAACTTCGCAAGGCTATATTTTCTGTATTTTACAACATTTCGTCACCAAATTTTACTTATTTTAATAAGTTATTTACGGGCATTTACTTTTATTGCCTAAATAAAAAATTTAGTCTAATATGCAAGTTGTCTATTGCAAAAGACAGAAATTTCGGGGGACCTGGGGGGTCCTTAATTTTAACCAAGAAAATTGTCGTACTTTTCAGCCTTCAGATGTTAATTCCTTGCATTTTCAGACACAAATTTTGATATATTCCATCTTGAAAGATTGAATATTAGGCCATATACAATTCGATATAAAATTTGAAAACGTGATAAACGATATAAAAGGTGAAAACTGGCATAGGTTATTGTCTTCCTTGTGCTTATCGTGCTTTTGAACAATTTAAACATAATTTGTGATAAATTATGCAGTCCTTTCACGAATTTAATAATAGTTAAATATTAAAGAAAATCCCGTAAGCAGTACTGCACAAAATCTCATTTATCACTTCACAAATTGGTTATCATTGCACCTTAAAATAATCCCTGGTGTGTGACAAAAGGGACATAGTTGTGGACGTTGAGGTCAGAGATACCATAAACAGGCGTGTAGAAGAAAAACAGATCTTCCATTTATCTGTCATAACACCAGGGTGACATTTCTAAATTTTTGAGTCGCTCGCTGTAGCTGGAGTCTTTTCCTAGCTATCAGCATCCATATTGCCTCTGTACTTGCTCAATTTTCAACATTTGGGCGCAAATATTATATGTGGGGACCAAACGTCACTGACATAATTTGGTTGGGATTTTACCAAAGAAAGGTAGAGTACATGTAGTAATTATTCCATATTGACTTTTCAGAGGTCTCTCATTGGCCGTGGCAGTTTTCCTTCTACCATTTTTGGGGCGAAACTTTCTAACACAAGCAATGTACGAAATCCGTTTTGACCAGGCCAAAGAGGATTATGGTCTAGCCGACAATGAGGTGTTTCTTGATTTTCTTGATTTATCCCACACCCCTCGTCTTCAATGTTTTTACCGCTGTTCAATGGATTGCCGTTGCTCGGCTTTCCAAATGTTTATGGATACGGTCTGTCAACTACTGTCGTCATCACGGGCTGAAGTGACGCTACAGCGCATGCCTGGATACACTTATTATGACATCATACCTTGGCAGGTAATAATTACGTTTTTCTGATCGGTTTGGTGCCAACAAGAAAACAAGACTATTCAGTTGCCATTGGTTACACTGAACTTCAGGGCCATTTTTAAGAAATTGGGGGGGGGGGCGGGGGCGTGTACCTGAATGGAACCGTACTATATAGTGAAGTTGGTGCTAAAAGTTTGGTGTGGTACGTGTCGCATGTATTACTGTAGTTGGGGGATCTGGGGCATTCTACCCCAGAAAAGTTTCGTATTTTTCCATCCCTTGGACTACATTTCGTGCGCTTTCTGAAACAAATTTTTGGATAATTACACAGCATTACATTATACTGTACATAGACTGAATCTTCAGTTAAATATTTGCATGGTATGCAGGGGCGTAGGAACCTTCGAAAAGTTGGGGGGGGCAGGCTTCGAGGGGCACTTTTCGAAAAAAAGGGCATCTCCAATTTTTTTGTTGGCGACTTCCCCCACCCCCCCTCGTCGCCAAAATTTCGGTCAGTGTACCATTTTAGGGGTCCAAAAAAATTTTCCGGACATATCCCAAAAATATTTTCAGGATAAACAAAATTTTTTTCGTAAATACTAAAAAATGTTTCAGGAATACAAACAGAATTTTCCGGATATATGATTTTTCCGCAATTTTTAACATTTTTCAGGAAATAACGTACATTGAAGTTTTCAAAAGTGCACCTTGGGCTAAAAATACAATTTTAATGAAAAATTTTCACGCACAAAAAGGGCACTTTGCTTCCAGAAAAAGGGCACTTGCCAAAACTTGGGGGGGGGGGGGCTTGGCCCCCCTGGTTCCTACGCCCCTGATGGTATGTTTATGTAAATATCAAAACTTGGTTAGTAACTTGTACTTGTTTAGCCTTCCAAGTTCCAACAACTCGAAACTATAGGGTCTGGGATATGCTATCCACTGGGAAATTTTTAAAATCTAAGGTATTTGCAACACAATGTTTAAAATAACGTTTAATAAGTCGATCTCTCTCTTGTATCAAGTTTTTGGTATTTTGGTTTATCCATGGAATGTTATATTTAGTTCGAATTCGTTTGGGTTTCAGCGGAGCGTGTTTGTCAAGAACCTCCAGAAAAAGAGATTTCCAAAGAGACCACCTACGATCAATATTTGATTCCTGATCGATGTGGTCCCATGGTTGATTATAAAGATCATCGTGAAATCTATTGCAATTAAAATGCTTAAAATTGCGAATTTCAATACTCTTATGGGAATGAGGCCCCGTTTTAGGTTCGGCTCTCCTTACTACATATATAAGATTGTGGTCACTTATGCCCAGTGGAATTAACGACGTCCGCAGAAACAACATACTCCGAATTTGAAGTGATACCAGTGGCGGAAATCTGGATGCGGCTGGGGGCGACCGCCCCCCCCCCCCCCACCTTCACGGAAAATTGACGAATTTTCGGAAATTTTGACATAAAAGAGGGCTAAAAACAGTCTTTTCGAGTGCAAATAGGGGGGGGGGTACGTCGGAAATTTGAAAGTTTTGTCGGAAATTTAGGAGGCTTTGCCCCCCACCAGAAAAAGTGAATTTCCGCCACTGGGTGATACAAACGTCTAATAAGGATGCGGTTGTTTGAGTGAGACGCGTGGGTTGGGTAATTATTTGAGAAAGTTGATACATTTCCATAAGTGAAGTTTGTCGCTTAGTAACATCACTGGAGGAGTCCAACATGTCACAATCTAAATCACCAAGTAGGTACATTTCCTTTTGCTGAAAATCCTAGGTGTGGAAAAATACGACATTTTCTGGGGTGGAGACACCCCTACGATACGAGACGACACCAAATCTTTTGTCGCCAACAACCACCTGTCAACTCTCCACAGTTAGTATAGTATAACCCCTTTCTGTAGACCCCCCCCCCAATGTCGAATTCTTAAAAAAGGCCCTTATACATCTTGTAAAATATCTTACTGGCAGCCAACATCGAAACACCTCATTTATTTATAAGAACATTGTAGAGGTAAATGATGTCATAGTTATT
Organism: Paramuricea clavata; assembly: GCA_902702795.2. Lineage (NCBI taxonomy): Eukaryota > Metazoa > Cnidaria > Anthozoa > Malacalcyonacea > Plexauridae > Paramuricea > Paramuricea clavata. The sequence goes on from CACRXK020006033.1 coordinate 9,821, forward strand.
TTTCTTATTAATTCCACAGGGAACAAGTTGTCATATAGATTGTTGCAAGCAAAATCCATGTCTCCACGGAGGGCATTGTGAACCTCCAACCGATGCCGATGATCCCACGATCCGTTTCCGATGTTTCTGTCGTGAAGGTTACGGCGGCAAGCGATGTCAGTATCGAATCAGTTGCCCGGGTTATTTGGACATTGTGACATCTGGCGCAAACGGGATTTACACGATGGTAAACCTTAACACAAGAGAACCTTTTCAGGTACGAGACGTAATTTTTCACAAATGAGGAGTTTTCTTAGGGGGTTGGCTGTTAAGATCCCCCCCGACATAGGTAAAGAATGTTCCCCTAATAAGTGTTTTAATATCAATAAAATAAGTCACTAAGAGTAAATCCAATTTATAAATCCGGTGACAGAAAAGAGCGAGATAATTATCGACTTATTTCTACAATCTTGATAATTGCAAAACTTTTTGGGAAACTTGTTTGTTCACAACTCAATACGTTTTTAACCGAAAACAATATCCTGACCCCATGCCAGTCTGGGTTTCGAGTAGGTCTTTCAGCTACAACGGCTCTTTTAAATAACACAATAAATTACGTTTCATATGCTGACTTCAAAGACAATTATCACTTATTTACTGAGACCGAGGGAAACAGTGTGTTTTGTGGACCCGAGACCGTCGATGGTCGAGGGTCCAAAACATCGACGGTTGAGGGTCCACAAAACACACTGCTTTCCCGAGGTCTCAGTAAATAAGTGTTTTATTATATATCAATAGTCAAAGAAACAACAAATTAAAGAACAAATGAACGTAAATACATAAAATATTTTATTGTTAAAACGTTATATTAAACACTGGCTACACTGCAGTTACTTAAAGTGAAAGTTTTAATTACGTACTAGGCATGTCCAAAGGTCGCATCTTCACGTGATGGCGCACGTGATTTTTTTGGTATTCGCCGGTCGATAACGTATTATCTCCCTCTCGCGCTGTTGCGAGGGAGACAGCCTAATTTCGTCACTCTCACGTGATATGCTCTCAACCAATAAAACACTAGAAAAATGCGACTTTGACTATTGATATATAATAAATTGAGTTAATTTCTTGAGTTAATTTATGATACGGCGCTGATTTCCATTGTGTTTTGGTCATAAATTACGACAGCTTATTGTAGAATACTACCTGAGATAAATTTTCAGATGATTCAGACACATGGAATAGATTTATCCTAAATGTCCATACGTATTTCTTCATCATATTTTATAGGTGTTCTGTAGATTCGATTATGTGGGCTCAGTGTTAATTTCAACGACACTAATTCAATCCTACGCGCTTCGAAACGTTTCCCAAATCAGGCCTTTTACCCAAAACGCACCCATCAACGAAAATGATGTGAATTTCCAAGCTTGGCGGTTGTCCAAAGCAAACATGGACTTTATCGCAAGCTCAGCTACCTGGTGGATAGCAACTTGCGATTTCGAAAAAACTGGCTGGCGTGTAGATACTGATTACGTACAAGTAACACTCAATAATTTTAACATACTGGAGGATAACAATGCTGTCTCGAAATGCGTCATGGTGAAAAAAATGGTAATCCGGGGTGAACATTTGATCCTGGCCTCAACCTGTTCTAAATGTGAAATACCAGTTACACAGACAGCTTCCTACCCATTTCATGTTAATACTGATAGAGCTTCAATCGATAGCTGTGGTGGCCCCATACCTGCGGAGATAGCTGATTGTCACGAAGATAGTTTTGGATGGTATCAATGCGTGAATACAAATCACAGCTGTTCAGCTTCACCGGAGTCAACAACACAAATTTGGTTAAAATAAGAAAAGACTGACTACAGATTAAGCATCGTTTACACAGTGAAAACCTCTGGACATATGAAATTTGCATGCTTTAGTTACTTTGAGGTGTTCGCTATATGGTTCCATTGTGTTATACTACTTTTTACAAACAATGAGTGTTTTAAAAGTTACCAAAAAAATTACAAATATTTCCGGAAAAGGTAATTATCACAAATTACTTTTCTTCAAAAGTTTAATTAATTACGAATTTATACTAATCATTTGTTCAAAGTAATTGATTACTAGTTACTTGTCAGATTACTTCTCTGTCCCATTTCTGGAATCAACGATTGCTGCAAAAGACATGATCATGAGTCATGAAATGCGCCTCATTTCCAAACTTGGTACTGTCCGACTCCTATGGTATTAATGAACTTTTTCCTACGTTTAACTCTCTATATATGTCTTTGCCTGTCAAAAGAAGACATTGACAGTGCTCTTCCGGATCGTTTGACAGTTAGTCTCCTACATTTACAACATCTATATAAAAGACAATTTTTACATTTTTATGTTTAATTAAGGACAAGTTGTCTTGGAACTGAAATTTTCTACGGGAACTAACACTTTCAAGCACGCTGAGTTCGAATCCGAAAACGTCCCGCACCGTAAACCCGCAGTTTTCTCACAAAATGCTATTTTATCTTCGCTAATTTCACAACAAATTTTTTCATTGTTCAACGACACGGATCGATGACGCCACATGATTAATTATATCACTTAAAACGACCAATTCCTATTAACCAGTTTTCCTTTTAACAAAAGAACGCTTTTGCCCGAATTATTTTGAGTTATGTATCTTATGCGTGTTGCACGTAAACAACATATCTTGTCTACAACTTTGAAAAGGTACAGATAACGCCTTCTAAAATCCCCAGTTCTGGCGATATCTCTGTAAAATCACAAGGACGTTAATGCTAAGTCTTTTTGCTATATCACTGGCCTGTAAAATAACTAATTTAACGCGATCAAGGTATTTAAAACAAAAGTAATGCGAAGCCAACGTAACGGCAAAGACAACGCTAAAGTGAAATATTGTCGATTAGTTGCTAGTAGAAGACTTACGACAGGATGAATCTTAAATATAACCTTAAACTAGGGGAATAAATGTTCATATCAAAGACGAAGACCAGTGCCCAGGTATAAAATCTGCTCTGTAAACTTACGAGGAAGTGGAGAAATGTGTGCATAAGCTGTTTATTTGGTGATTTCAACGTATAGGGCACCCCTCTTTCCAATAATATTCGCTTATCGCACAGAATAACACAAACTGATATAATAGTTCAAATGCAATGATAAGTTACCTCTTGAATTACATCTCAAAAACTGTGTTGGAAATGCTGACCCATTCCATAAGATTACCGTTTTACATCGTTGTATAAAACATTTTGATCGAATGTAAGGAATTATTTCTCATCCCAGAGATATAACCCAACGACTTTACATTGGCGCCCTTGTGATTTTGTAGAGATACAGCCAGAACTGAGGATTTTACAAAGCGATATCGGTACCTTCAAAAAATTGTACACAACATTTGTTGTTTACGTCCAACACGCTTAAAATTACATAACTCAAAATAATTCGAGCAGAACCGGTCTTTTGTTCAATGTAGACACTGGTTCATAGGAATTAGTCATTTTGAGTTATGCAATCGTATGTCTTCATCCACCCGTATCGTTGAACCATGAAAAAATTTGTTGTGAAATTAGCGAAGATAAAATAGTAGTTTGTGAGAAAACTACGGGTCTACGGTGCGGGAAGTTTTCGGATTTGAACTCAGCGTGTTCGAAAATGTTAGAACAGGTTGGTCTACTTTAAAAGCCAGACGTAATGCTCATAAGTTATTTATGATGTACAAAATTGTAAATAATCTGACCCCTCCGTATCTGTCAGAATTGCGTCCTGATAATGTTAGTTCTAGATCAAATCGTAGTTTACGTGCCAATGATAATCTGATTGTCCCTTTCGCTAGAACCGAACGTTACAAAAAGTCATTTTATATTTCCTCTGTGAATCTTTGGAATAGTCTTTCAGCGACTATTCGTTCTAGTCGTTCAATTGCCATTTTTAAAAACAGTGTGACTCGGCTACACAAGTTCGTAGCTTCCAATCCGCTATATTATATAGGTGATCGTTTACCAGCTATTTTGCATACTCGTTTGAGATTATCTAATAGTACATTAAATTACGATTTATATTTAAAAAATTGTGTTTCTTCCTCTTTTTGTGCATGTGGTTTTCCAAAAGAAACTACAGCTCATTTCTTTTTCGACTGTGACCGATATGCTGCTATTCGAAATACTTTGCTCACCTCTGCTACTTCTTTACTCGGTGCAGCGTGGTCAGGTGCTGGTAAGGGTACACGTCTTAAGTGGTTACTTTGTGGTGTCGGGAATGTTTCTATTGATACGAATATTAATTTATTCTTAAGTGTCCAAAAATTCATTATTGATTCAGGTCGTTTCACCCGTAGCAGCCCTTGACCACGTTGCCCAGCGTGTATATGTTAATTGTGTGTTTGTCCAAAATTTGTGCTTGCTCTATCAGCTGTTTTTGGGGTTTTTTTTTTGTAAATATGTAATGTCAAGAGCGCCCCAGATAAGCCTTTAGTGGCTTTTGGCGCAATTGCCAATTTTTGAATTTTAATAAAATATTGTTTATATGAAATGTTAGTTCCCATAAAAATATTTCAGTTCCAAGACATGCGCTTAATGAAAATCGTTTTCTAGGCACTTTTCGTGGTCACAGCAAACGGCCTATTAGTGATTTGAACAATTTTAAGACCGCAAAACTTAAGACAATTCTTAATATTGAGAAGCTATGTATATGTCCTTCTTTTTAACTTTTTAACTCATAAACTATAATATATAGTATAATTTTAGTTCATGTAATAAAGATTGTTGTAAATATGGTCGATAATTCATAATTTCTTTTAAAATTTATGTAAATTGTCATTGAAAAGCCATTTTAGGGAATATCAATTAATAAATTCAAATCAAAGGGAAATATGTCTAGTATGCATTTGCTGTAACAATAAGATATTGTAACACAAATTAGCTGACAAGACCTCAACAATCGGAAACTTAATTTAAATATATAATGATGATGGCTTTTTTCCATTTAAAGACTTTCTTCATTAAAAGCACAGGTGAAACTGCTCTTGTTCGACGACACTGGGAAAAAAAATTGAAATTGAAAATTTTTAAAATTCTGTCTTAACAAAAGCAGCTGGTGAATGACTGCTCGTCGCTTTCCAATCGAAGAACGTCACTGGAAAATTTAAAAACAACTCAACGGCCGCTACGAATTGGAAGTCAAAATCGGTTCAAAATAATCGAAAAGTTTCTTTTCCAGATGTATGCAATGTTAACAAGGTAGATGCATTGCCTCTTTAGAACATTTTATTTTTTTCAGACATTGCAACCTACAGAAAGCAGCCCAAAATCGTGAGGTTGCCAATTTCAAACAGTAAGTCGTTCAAGGAAATGTGGAGTTCCCCAAGGTTCTATCTTGGACCCCTTGCTTTTTTACAAGATATAAAAGACTTGCCTGAATGTCTTAATAGCACTATTCTCTCTCTATATATGACAGTGAAATTTATGCATCGTCCAACAATAGTAGTGATATTGTCCCTAAATTAAATCCCTAAGTTCTAAAATATCCAACTATTAAGTGGATGGGTAAAAATAAGCTTCAAACTCATCCGACTAAGTTAAAAAAACCGATATGTTTCTAGGATCTTCTTACAATATAAAAACAAGATACGTATAATCAGCCTATTCTAATCATTAAAATGCTTGGCCAGAGTTACGAATTATGAATGTCTAGGGGTTATTTTGGACGATAAACGTAGCTGGGGCAATCATATATTAAAATGATTTGTAAAAAGGGGGTTGCTGGAATTGTTGTCATCAAGCGAATAAAGCCGTATGTGCCGCCTGAGCCCGGATATACTGCAAGTTATAATTGTATAATGCTCTTGAATGAACCCTATAGTTTGATTGTTTCGAGGGGCCCATGGCATATTATCAGCGCGGACCCCTTGACCCTTAATTAGCGACGATATCTCAATGTTACGCAGGGAACAAAAAAATCGAAAAGGGCAAGCGCGGGGGTTCGTGGCATATTCCGCTTCTGCCATATGGTTAATCCGACATTGACTCAAAGGTCGAGTCACGAGTGGAGTCCGTGTTGAGTAATTTCACTTTCAGATCGAGTCGAGTCTTTGGTTCAAGTCGAATCGCTGAGTCAATAGCTAAACGCGAGTTGAGTCAGGGAATTTGATCAAGTCCACCAGATTTTCTGTAGAGCTGTGCAAACTCCGATTATTTTAGGTGCGGCTCCTGCTCCGACTGTCAAAACTCCGGCTCCGGCAAGGAAATTTTAAGGAAATTTCATATTTGAAAGTAGAAGCAGGCGAAAGTATTTCAGTGTAATTTCAGAATTCACTCATTTTATCCCTTTTTGAGCTTTCTCCTTTACTTATCAAATATGCGTGCTTCGGTGCTTGTTTAAACAATGTTTTGTAGAGAGTAAAACCTTCTAACACAAGCATTGTATGAAGTCTGTTTTGACCAGGCCAAAGTGGATTATGATCTAGCCGACAACGAGGTGTTTCTTAACTTGAAATGAAATTTTTGTCTAGACTTGTCTAGATCAAAATGTTATTCATTAGGTAATAGGTCCATTCGAAGCCCCGCTAACTCGGACAATTTTTCGCCCCCCTTGGAGTTCGAGTCAACGGGGCGTTCTACTGTATTTTATATTTTTCAGAGGTCTCTCATTGGCCGTGGCAGTTTTCCTTCAACCATTTTTTGGGCGAAACTTTCTAACACAAGCATTGTACGAAGTCCGTTTTGACCAGACCAAAGAGGATTATGGTCTAGCCGACAATGAGGTGTTTCTTGATTTGTCCCAGACGCCTCGTGTTCAATGTTTTTACCGCTGTTCAATGGATTGCCGTTGCTCGGCTTTCCAAATGTTTAAGGATACAGACTGTCAACTACTGTCGTCATCACGGGCTGAAGTGACGCTACAGCGCATGCCTGGATACACTTATTATGACATCATACCTTGGCAGGTAATAACTACGTTTTTCTGATCGGTTTTATGCCAACACGAAAACAATATACAGCAGTACATGTACATTACACGGTAGATAGACCTAATCTTCAGTTAACTATTTGCATGGTATGTAAGTATATTTATGTAAATACCACAACTCGGTCACGAACTTGTATAGCCTAGCCTTCCAACAACTCAAATCTATAGGGTTTGCGATATGCCATCCATTGGGCATTGGGAATTTTTTAAGATATTTTACAACAAAATGTTTAGCATTTCTAAAAAGACATTGAACCATTTCATTCATTTGCAGACAAAACACATGACATAAGATTCGCAAAGCAAGGTTCAATCAGTACTAGAATATTACACCTCCATTCCATTTATATTCCATTTTTCTTCCATTGTTTTGCTAATATATTAGAGGAAAGGGGCCTTGACTACGTGGGTCAAAATGTTTGACTGGGGGTTGAGGGGGGGGGGGCACCGTAAGGGCTGGAGGGAGGGAATTTGACTTCTCCCCAGCTTTTTAATTAAAAAAGCCATGACATCTTATACAACTGACATCGAAAGACCTCATTTATGAGAACCTTGTAGCGGTAAATGACGTCACAGTTCTTTTTTCTTATTCCACAGAGAACAAGTTGTCCCATAGGCATAGATTGTTGCAAACAAAACCCATGCCTCCACGGAGGGGCTTGTGAACCACCGACCGATGCCGGTGATCCCACGATCCGTTTCCGATGTCTCTGTCGTGAAGGTTACGGCGGCAAGCAATGCCAGTATCGAATCAGTTGCTCGGGTTATTTGGACACTGTGACATCTCGCACGAATGGGATTTACACGATGGTGAACCCTAACACAAGAGAACCTTTTCAGGTACGAGACGTACGCCCGTATTATAAAAGCTCACTCACACTCAATGAGTGGAAGTTCAATCTGAGCTTCTCTCGAGTGTCATTGCTGTTTTTGAATAGCTGGAGGGTTAGTGTCGTACCTTACTATGTGACTACTCACCTTCCAGCTATTCAAAAACAGCATTGATACTCAAGAGAAGCTCAGATTGAGTGAGCTTTTAGAATACGGACGGTAGGTCAAAGTGTGCTGATAAACGAGGCACTAAAGTGCACTGGACCGGTCATTATTTATACCTGTGGTTGGTACCGAAGAGAAGCGAAAAACAGAGTAAATTTTTTATTTACCCAACCTCAGCATTGGTCAAAATAATGTTTACCGAACCCATTTCTACTGTACTTCATAATAATTAAACACACAAGATTATGGTGACAGAAATCAAGTTGCCTAAATTTTAAAACTTCACTCACACTCAAACTTACTGAGTGTACCAAAGCAAACACGTTCCTGCAGATCAAGGATATATTCCTTCCTCAATCACTGATGGTCTATATATTATGGTACAGAATGTATTGTACACATTTTTCTTCATATTTTCAAATGCATGCATGGTAATTTTGGTTTTACTAGTTTTATAGCTGACAGACAGCGACAAGTTTTTTACCCAACACATGAGCTAGTCAAAAACGTGATTACCCAACCCATATCTCTTCGGTACCAACCCCGGGTTTAAATAATGAACGGTCCCTAAGGGACCTTTCATTAATTGTGGGGGTGGCATCTGAAGAGAAAAGGGTTGGGTAAACGCAATTTTGAGTCAGTAAAACGTTGGGTAATTGAAAAACAAAACAACTCAAGCGTTGGAAAATAAAAATTTAGACAGGGTTACCAACTTTAATAAAGCTACAACACAAAATTACAACACAAGATCAATGCGTTCCAAACCATCCTTACACACTTTCCGATTCCAGAGTAAATAAAACTAGACTATGGATATGTGTAAATATAAAATATTTAGAAATCATGACAGTTTATTGTTAAATACTACCTACGCTGAACCGTATACGTTTTGAGATAACTTTCTCAGATGATTCAGACACAGATAGATATCATCCTAAATATCTATTTCTTCATCGTATTTTTAGGTGTACTGTAGATTCGATTATGTGGGTAAAGCGTTCATTTCAATGACATTAATTCAATCCTACGCGCTTCGAAACGTATCCCAAATCAAGCCTTTTACCCAAAACGCACCCATCAACGAAAATGATGTGAATTTCCAAGCTTGCCGGTTGTCCAAAGCAAACATGAAAGTTCTCCCAAACTCTGCTGTCAGGTGGGTAGCAACTTGCGATTTCGAAAAAACTGGCTGGAGTGTAGATACCGATTTCGTACAAGCAACACTCAATAATTTTAACCTACTGGAGGATAACAATGCTGTCTCAAAATGCGTCATGGTGAAAAAAATGGTAATCCGGGGTGAACATATAATCCAGGCCTCAACCTGTTCTAAATGTGAAATACCAGTTACACAGACAGTTTCCTACCCATTTCATGTTAATACTGACCGAGCTTCAATCGATAGCTGTGATAGCCCCATACCTACGGAGATAGCGGACTGTGACGAAGATAGTTTTGGATGGTATCAATGTGTAAATACAAATCACAGCTGTTCAGCTTCACCGGAGTCAACAACACAAATTTGGTTAAAATAAGGAAAGACCGACTACAAATTAACCATCGTTTACACAGTGAAAACCTCTGGACATATGTAGTTACTTTGAGGTTCGCTACTGACTCGTCCGCAGTCCCTCGTTTATATTTCAGTTAATTAGTACGGGAGAATATGCCCGTTCGCGGGTTAGGCGTTGACAGCATCCAACGCGAGCGACTGGGAACGAGTTAGGGTTCGCTATATGTTTTTTAATAGGCAATTCCGGCTTTTAATTTATGCGCGCAGGGGGTGACGGGAAGTAAGGTATCATATTGCTGATTATGCAGAAAAATTTCAATAAAAACTGCCGAAACAACCGGAATATTTCAATTATCACTCCGTGTTTACACAGCCGCCATTTTTATTTTTTTCAGCATAGTCAGCAACATGATACCTCACTTCCCACCACCATAGGCGTACCGGGCGGGGGGGCGGGCGGTAGCCCCCCCAGTTTTTTCGGCAGTCGGGCAATATTCGACCAACAGTCGGGCAATTTCGGTTTGCATTAAAAAAAAATGGGACAAATTCTGTCAATTTTGTCTAAAACTAAGTCAATTTTTTGGCAAATTTTGTGATTTTTCGAAAATTTGTGTTATGTTCCGAAAAATATTGGTTGTCCGGAAAATTTTTTTGACCCCTAAAATAGTACACTGACCGAAATTTTTTTGGGGGAGGTCGCCAAAATAATTTTTCCGGAAAAAAATTTTGGTACTAGTCGGGCAGAATCCCGAAAAGTCGGGCAATTTTCTTTCCGCCCCCCTAATTTTTTCCTTCCGGTACGCCCATGCCCACCACCCTCTGCACGCATGAGCTAAAAGCTGGAATTGCCTATTGTATTGTATACGTTTATCTTTTTACAAACGATGAGTGTTTTAAAAGTTACTAAAAAAATTACAAATATTTCCGGAAAAGGTAATTATCACAAATTACTTTTCTTCAAAATCCATTAATTATGAATTTACTAATCATTTGTTCAAAATAATTGATTACTAGTTACTTGTCAGATTACTTCTCTGTTCCATTTCTGGAATAACGATAGCTACAAAAGACATGATCATGAGTCATGAAATGCGCCTCATCTCCAAACTTGGTACTGTCCACCCCTAGCATTCATTAATGAACTTTTCCTATATTTAACTCTACTCTGTCTTTGCCTGTCAAATTCAGACATTGACAGTACATTTAATTCTTACTTTATTCCACACTTGTTTCACATAATTTATGTATTTGTCGTAGTTTTCTGTATAATTGCATTAATATATTCCGTAATGTGATTTACATATTTTTGTTTATAATTGTTTCGACTAAATCCATCTGATTGATATATTTTTTTGTCACGTGCGCTTTTATATCCTTAGTATGAAAGCCCATGTAAGAGCCTTCAGGCAGTAGCATCCTTACCAACGACAGTTTTGTTATTATTGAGCCTCTACGTACCCTGGTTCCAGAGGTTTAAAATAAACCTCTGGTTGAAAGCGGCAATTGATTCATCGAGCCGCGCCAATCAGTTTGAATTAGGGTCAGATCCTGACTCTGTCTCCTGATTGGATGATTGTATTAAAGCTCTCCGATTGGTTATATATGTTTTATTTGAATCAATCAGAGAGCTTTAATACAATCATCCAATCAGGAGACAGAGTCAGGGTCTGACCCTAATTCAAACTGATTGGCGCGGCTCGATGAATCAATTGCCGCTTTCAACCAGAGGTTTATTTTTCCTCTCCCCTTCGCAATGAAAATAATAAAAATAAACCTCTGGAACCAGGGTAGCCTCTACGCGGCCATTCTTGACCTCAGCCCGCGCGCTCGCTCTTGCATGTCTTCAGCCGCCTGACAAGTGCCTGAATATTGTTGAATACTAAAAAAGAAATGCTAATAAAGAGGAATTATAAAATAATATTATAAGATCTGCAAGTATTTTTATTTTAAAGCGACTGGGGACGAGTCTGTATTATTGGCAATACCTACACTGGCACATACAGTTCAAAATCATTACAAATTACTTTCCTTCAAAAATAATTAATTACGAATTATTAATTATTTGTTAAAAAGTAATTGATTGCTAGTTACTTGTCATATTACTTTTTACTTGGAGTTATAGGCACTGATAAGATTGAACTGCTACAATCAAAATGCGCCTTAGCAACATACAAAACAAGTCGTACAAATCTATTGCGTTGAATTTGTTACTTAGTTTGAGTAGGGCATTTTCTGTTCAGTCGCATGATCAGTTTATCCACGACAGACACTCAACTCAATGCCATTTCCTTCTGAAATTGCCAGTGCTGTTGAGTAACTTTGTTACAAGAAACTAGTACATGTAATCGTTACATTTTTGAGTAACTGTAACGGTAACTTGTTATTTTTTGGGAAGCTAACTTGTAACTGTAAGTAATCGCAAAAATTGATAAAAAGTAACGGCAAGTAGTTACATTCTGGCCTCGAGAGAGCCGTTACTTTTGCGATATCCAACTTAGGTGCTGATTACATGGTGCCGAGCTGGCCCGGTTAACCGGGCTGACTCGTTTGTTTAGGACCTTATACTGTGGTTTTAAAACTCGCGTAAAATAAATTTGCGATAAATAATTGGTTTAGTATAGATGCAAAATCATCCTAAACCCGATTTAAAACTCATTTTGCGGCCCAAGGAAGATTTTCGTGACATTTTTCAGCCCGGTTAAGCCGGGTTTCAGCCCCTTACTAAAAACCTGTTTTATCCCTATCCACAATTTCGACTACGTACAGTTGTCGTGCCATATACTCATATTGAACGGAACTAAACACTAGTGTCTACAAGTGCAACATGTGAAAGGCTGTTCCACGCGTGTTGCGCAGAGTTTTAAGTTTTTAGACTACATGTTGCTCAATCATTGTAAACATTATTTTTCTGATCAGTTTTATTGAACAACTGTTATAATTTGTCGAATTCACAATTGAAATAAGGGACCGGTCATAAAGTAACTGCTAGGGTGGGCTGGAGTGATTTGGGATGGGCCATGGAAAATCTTTGGGCAGTTTCGATGGGCCGCCAATTTTTTGGTATGCCCACGGTTGGGCCACCAAACAAAAATCCATGTTAATTATATATTACATAAAGATATTAATAATAAAAGTGAACAAAACTATCCAAATTATCAAATGCAAATGATGCTATTGAAGCCAGTACTTTGTTTTATACAACAACAAGAAGTGGTCGAATCACAGCAAATACAACCAACTGGAGAGCAGCTCAGTATTGTAATTGGTGATGAATGTGTTGGTCAAGCTTGATGGAATTATTGTCCGTCAATACAGTGCCGGTGTATATTTACAATGTTCATACCTGCAAGTTTTTATTATTATAAAATTGTATTTTCCCAATTTAGATTGGGTGGGTGGGTCATGAAATAAATTTGGCAAGATTATAGATGGGCTTTCGAGGCTTTGAAATTTTTATGGGTCACCAAACTTATTGGCAAAATTTGTGATTTACCTCCAAGCCCACCCTAGCAGTTACTTTATGACCAGTCCCTAACTCAATCCATGAATCGTAGTCTGACTCCTGCTTAGTTACTGAAAAATTATGTAACTTTTATAGCACTGGAAATTTCCAGATATGGCAAGGTTGGAAAAATTGAAAGGCGCAGAGAAGTAACACAAATTACTTTCTTCAAAATGTTACTCGTTTCCTTATAAAGAGGTAATTGATTACCAAAAAATCAAAATTACAAAAGTTTTTGATTTGTCACTCAGTGACTTAGAAGTAGTTTTATGAGGCTCACCCGGCCCCACTCCTGACGTCATCGGAACTATAGTTAATAGGTTAATAATTAATCCAAGATGGCGGACAGCTCATTGCTTTCAGACAAAATATAAATACAGACAAATACAAATACTGTGAAAATCAGTAACAAATACTGTGAAAATCAGACAAATACTTTGAAAATCTGTAACAAGATTTCAGACAAATACTGTGAAAATCGTAACAAGATTTTTATAGATAATTTTAAATGTTCTTTCAAATTATATAAGAAATTTTTTTGTTGCCATTGCCCGTTAAAAAGGGTTTTAAAAGCACAGATGAATGTGTTAAGTGCTCATGTTTGCCACCAGTTAAAACATTTTGCATTTGTGACAAGCTGAAAAAAGTTTCCTTTCGTGTGGGGAGACAAACTGGAAAACTCGAAAACGATCAATAGAAAAATTTCAAGCATACTAAAACTTTTCGTTTCAACAAAAGCGTTGGGAACTGTAATTTACTGAACGACTCAACACCATAGGTCGCTCGAAAAGGTCTTTTATTTTTAAAAAAATCCATAAAATGCTTTAAATTGCAATGCTTAATATATTGTCGCTTGATTAATCTACACTAAAACCTTTATACAGTACATGCGTTGCATCATTATATATAATTTCCCCAATCGATCTAACACTGTATATAGTCTGTATACAAAACTAAATGACGAAAAAGTCGTAAATTAGCATCGAAATACTCATTATGATCAGACATAACTTTAACACTCGTACATTAGTATATTTTCGTTCTTTCACAATATTAACACGAGTGAATTTTTCGAAAATCCATCAAATTTTTGTTAATTGTTTGTCTCAATTTAATGTTAATTTTCACCATTACTCATTAGCCGATTAGGCAGATGTATATGTATGTTAATTATATTATGTTAATATGTAAATTTCTGTCTAGAGTTTTGTATGAAAGGCCAAGACATGCAGCTAATAAAGTGTTAGTTGACTTAAAACGTTTTCTGGTGTCGTAAACACAATACTTTTAGTCTTTGTTTGAAGTATGCTAAAACTGGAAAATATCAAAGTCGTATTATTTTCGTATTTTCCCGCTCTTTGCATCCGGGAAATGTGAATTTACATCCGGGCAACGAGATTTTAGCCAATCGGAGAGTGTTATTTTAATTGCCCCGATTATTGTCCCTCGATTTTTCCAGCAATGCCTACTAGTCTATTATTTTATAATTTCCATGCGTCATTTTGTAAATATTTAGTTGGAGGTATTAGTGCTAATAATAATGCCGTGCCCAACACATAGTCATAAACAAATAAATCTATTAATCAACCTTTATAGCGTTCTAGTTATTTTAACACCTTTTTTTTGAACATCAAGACTTTATTTAGATTAGACTATATAATCTCACTGGATCTCTAGGGAGAACATTTTAGAACTGATTTAGTTCCAGGAGCATGAATTTTGTAATCTAGGCTCTCTAAAAGGGAATTTCATGCAATGTGCGGAGGAGACATTCTATACTATAGAATTCTGAGGATTACACACTAATTACAAAAAGATAAGTATCATTCACTTTATCATCCAAGCTCATAAAGAGATCTTTGGTGAGAGACTTTGTTCATCTGATGAACCTGAAGTATAATACTAGTGCACGTTCGATAATTTGGCAGCTATCATTTCAATTTCATTCAAATTATTCTCATTCAAAATGTTTTGATTAATACTGTCAAGTGTCCAGACGAATTTTTAGCCCAGTTCTTGTGCTCATTGCCTGATTTTCGTGTTAACGGCAAATTTTATCACTGCACATTTTACATTTTATCACTGCACCTTTTAGTATCACTGCACAAATTGGTTATCACTGCACACTAAAATTAGGAAATGGCTGGAAATGGATTTCCGGCCTTTATTCCCAAGACGGCCACAATATATTGTCCCAAGACCAAGTACAGACTTCAATTTACAAGGACATATTTTCCTTTTAGAATGTGTGTCAAAAACACGCTATTTTAATCGACCTGATTTAGCCGGACTATACTAGCCAGGTATTGATCAATATATTGCTTGTTGTTTTACATCGTGATTACCCGACTCGAAACATGGGTAAGAAAATTATTGTTTTTAAGTATATAATGATAATGATAATCGACTTTTCCCTTCTTCAAACACTTTAAAAGCACAGGTGAATGCATTAAGTGCCGTCTTGTTCGTCACTGGTGTCTGGTGGCAAAAAGATTTGAAGTTAAAAAATTGAAAAATTTCGTTTCCATAACAGCGGCTGCATGCTCAAACTGCTCAACACTTTATAATCGACGAACGTCGTTAAACGACTCGACGTGCGTTTATACGAACTAGAGGTCAAAATCGGTTTAAAATAATCGAAAAGTCTATTTTTCGGATGTATGCAATATGTTAACAAGGTAGGTGCATTGTCTATTTAAAACATTTTATTATTTTTAAAAACATAGTTATATTAAACTTATTATGGCTATTAACTGTCAATGTACAATCTGTAGTTGCTTTCAGGTTCTATTTAAAAGTGCAGTTTTACACAAAATGTGCAGTTCTAAACCCATTTGTGCAGTTCTTAAAACACAAATGTGCAGTCACCAAACTAACAAAATAGCCTAAGAACAGTCTTCTCATTTACTCGTTACCCTTGTGGATGCTCCAGAAAATTCCAGAAATGTTGTCATTGAGCATCAAAAACATAATCGTTTTCTGGGGGAGGACTCCAGACCCTCCTATTTTCCTCACAAATCACTTACGTGCTGGTAATGGAAAAGAACGTAAAATTGGGGCGAGCGAAGCTCTCCAAAAGAGATTAGAGTGAAGAACCTAATATTCTTTGCTGCCTGAAATGCAAATTTAAGGTTGTTATATGTATATTGAATATCTATGATTCCCAGTTAAATGTTTTGAAACTGTTTTTTGTGAGTGGTTGGGTAAAACAAAACTTTGCCAGAACTTAAGAGGCTCTAGATTCAAATTGTTTTGAGGAACACCCCTCTAGCTTTTAAATTGCACCCAAAATCGAGTTTGTCTGGCCTTTCTCCCACCCAACCACACCATTATTCTGTCACCTATATGCATGCTGGTAAAAAACTCCTTTAACCCCCTCCCTCCAGTCAAACTTTTTTCTTAAAATAAACCATTTTTCTTAAAATAAACCCTGGTTGCTTTTAATCTTTTGAATACTGTATCGCTGACTTTTTTTGTGATTTTTGACCACTTTCGTCCGCTAAAAGCCAAGT
>CACRXK020006034.1:0-26296 GCA_902702795.2 Paramuricea clavata
TCATCGTGAACTAACACAACGTCACCTTGCTTGACTTTCTGTTCGTTTGTGCCTGTTGTTTTGTGGAATTCACGAAGTGAGGTGAGATACTCGTGCCTCCACCGCATCCAAAAGGATTGTATTATTATCGATTGTTTCCTGGCTCTTTCTCGAACTTCGGAATCGTCGTCGAAATTGGGATCGTGTAGTTCCTCTTCTTCAACGATTAGGCGAGGTAATCTTTTGACGCGTCGTCCGTAGAGAAGGTGGGAAGGTGTCAAGGGTTCTGGATCGTCGGCTTCGGATGTGACATAGGTTATAGGGCGGTCATTGAGGACAGCTTCGATCTCGACTATGATCGTTTGTAGACCCTCTAGGTTTATGTATGCGCGTCCAAGGATCTTCTTCAAGGTGGTTTTGGTTAGACCAATCAAGCGCTCCCAGAATCCTCCAAACCAAGGCGCCCTTTTCGGAATGAATTGCCATTCTACTCCTCGTTTGCTGAGAGAGTCGTGCAGTGCTTGTTATTTGAAGAGAGCTCTAAGTTCGTCTGCAGCCGATAAGTAAGTTGATGCGTTATCCAAGATCATCCTTTGTGGCAACGATTTGCGACTTGCAAATCTCTTAAATGCGCTCAGAAACCACTCAGTGGTTAGGTCTGTCACAATCTCTAAATGCACAGCTCTGGTTACAGCACATGTGAAGAGGCAGATGTACACCTTCGTTTCGCCATTGTTATCACGTACGTAAAGGGCTCCGGTGAAGTCAACGCCGGTTGTCGTAAAGGGTTCTGTCTCGGTTGTTCTCGACTTGGGCAGTGGAGGTGGATCGGGGCGTGTATAGGCAGTACCAGTGACCTTACGACAATTTACGCACCGTCTCAACAATTTTCTCACATACTGGCGGATGGATGGGATCCAATAGGTCTGACGTAATGTGGTCATTGTGGAGTTCACACCACTGTGGAATATGTTTTCATGGGCGTTGTATACGACAAGATCTGTGAAAAGATGGTTCTTAGGTAGGAGGTATGGAAACTTCGCTGACGTGCTTAATGGCGCGTTGTGAATCCTCCCGCCACAACGAAGCAAATTGTCGGTGTCGAGGAAAACACGCAGTTGTCGTATGAGTGGTAATCTTCGGGATGTTTTGGAAGACAGGTTCTCGATTTCCTTGGGGAAGGTAGTACTTTGACAGGAATGAGTCCATATCTGCTCGGCGAGGTTAAATTCTTTCGCGGTGAGGGGTCCAGAAGTGTCACTTTTGTCTTTTCTTAGGAGAGCAATGAATTGCAGGACGTAGGCTGTAACTCGTAGTAGGTGATTTAGTTTGCTGTACTTCTCGATGTCAATGATGCGGTGTATTCCGGGTTGGCGATGTTCCGTGGGAATGCTGTCTCTTTCGGTTGCGTTGTGGTTGATTTCTTCTGATGAAATTGCTAGTGTCAGAGTAGGGGATAAGTCGGTTGAGGACCACGTCGGCCACTTGGACTCGCACGTTAACCAAGGTGGACCCTGTTTCCAAAGGACTGAAGAACAAAGTTGGGTTGCACTTAAGCCTCTCGTAAGTAGATCCGCCGGGTTATCGTTGGTTGGACAATATCCCCATGTTGCCTTGGGAAGTAGATCTTTGATTGTTTGAACACGGTTCGTGATGAACTGGCTTAGACGTTTGTTGCTGGACAACCAATGTAAGACTATTTGACTGTCCGTCCAAAGTCTCACAGTGAGGTCACTGTACATGGTAGTTGTAGCAAGTGCGTTCTTGACATAGCTGGCCAACTGTGCGGCGGTGACAGCACCCATAAGCTCGAGTCTAGGTAGGGTTAGTTTCTTCAGGGGTGCAACACGTGTTCTAGCCACAAGAATTGCGATTTGCGGACCGTGTCGGAGATATGCAATGGCGCCATAGGCCTTTATACTTGCATCCGAGAAGACATGGAGCTCGGGCATGGTATCGTTAGGAATGATTGTGATGGGGCATCTCGGAACGTTCATGGTCTCTGAAACAATGTCGATATCTTCGGCTATGCTTAACCACTTCTCGCTCAGTTCTTGTGAAAGTGGTTCGTCCCATTCGATATTTTGTAGCCACAATTCTTGCATGAGTAACTTAGCTCTAATAGTAACCGGGGATAACAGGCCCTGTGGGTCATAGATCTTCGAGGAATTGCTGAGGACTTCTCTTTTGGTCGGTAAGTTGAGGGATGGGGAGATGTGCTTAGGGGTGAGGGACAAAGTGTCTGTCAACGTATTCCACTGGAGGCCGAGAACGTTAACAGTAGTTTTAGTATCAGCAGTTCGTTCTTGTAGACAGAGGCTCTTAAGTTGTGGACTGTTGGATGCCCAAGCTCGAAGGTTGAAGTTACCAGAGGACATAATGGATCGCGCCAACTTGTAATAGTGGGTGACATCATTTTCGGTGGGCTGTCCGGAAATGAGATTATCAACATATAGGTTTTCTTTCATGTCGGTAGCAATCTTTGAACTGTATTGGTCGAGGTGGGATTCGAGTGCTGAGCTGAGCATTAATGGTGAGCATGTAGCACCAAACAACACAACTTTGAATCGGTAGGCTTGAAACACGCTTTCGGGATCATCAGGTTGGGAAAGCCACAGGAATCGGGTACAGTCTCTGTCACCTTCGTGGAGTTGAACATGTAGAAATGCCTTCTCTATATCGGTGGAAAATGCAAATGGGTGGGTTTGAAAGCGCAGAAGAATTGAACACATATCATTTAGCGATGGTGGCCCTGGCAGAAGACAATCGTTCAAACTTGGGTGGTCTGTTGACTGGCGGCAGCTACAGTCATATACAATGCGAATAGGTGTGGTGGTAGAGTCCTTTTTTACAGGGTGGTGGGGGATGTAGTGGATCTTATCTGACATGCTGGTCGTAGACACCTTTTCAATGAATGCTTTCTCTTCTTGTTCTGCAATGATGTCGCTATAGGTCTTCAAGAGTTTGGGGTCCTGTCCGAGGCGACGAGCTAGAAGTCGTGTTCTCTTCGCACATACAGCGTAGTTGGATGGTAGTGCGCGATGCTCAGTCCTCCATGGAAATCTTGCACAATAAGTGCCATCAGGAGAGCGAGTGATGTTAGTTTCCTTGAAGTTCCCAATCGCAGTCTGGTCATTGGTTTCTGTGGGGGTCATTAACAAATCTAAGGGTGGTGGATCCCAAAACCGATTGGGGTCTATGCTCTCTACTTGATGATGAGGCATGGTAATGACATTTAATATGGTGGTGTTTGATGGGGCTTCTCCCAGGGGTAAGGGTCCCGATAGCAGATATCCAAGTTTAGACTCCATAGCTGTTGGACCAGCTCCTCTGATAATATGGTCTTGGACTATTTCCCAGTAGTAATTTGCTCCAATCAAGAGCGAGACTTCAAATTTCTCGTCTGAGGTGATTGGGTGGGCGAGTGGGATTCCCTTTAGGTATGGGAGAGTCCGGACATTGGTGCGAATACGATTTTGCAAAGGTGTGGCAATCTTTGGAACGACCAAAACACTAACTGGTATTTTCTCGCTTGTGATGCTTTCGATGTTGATGGTAACAGTTTCTAATGTGTGACTGGTTGGTTGTTCTCCCCCAAATGTTGAAATCTGGATATCTTTAGTTTGTTGGGGACATGCGTGAAGCTTGTCGGCTAATTCACGGGTGATAAAAGAGCACTGGGCTCTGTTTGCAACAGCTCTTTGGTTAGCTAAGGAGACAGTACTAATAGCGGTTTTCAGTAAACAAATAGTAGTTTCGTTTCCTTGAGTGTTTACGATTGATGTTGGGGCCGCAGGGATTAGTGTGGTGTGGACAGATTTTTCCCCTTGTTCCTCGTTTGCCCGTTCTGGGGGATCTTTGATGGGTGCTTTCTGAGGTTTGCACAAGCTGGTGTGATGTTTGCGTGTACATGTTCTGCAACCATATTTGGATCGACACTGTGACACCTTGTGGTGTCCAAGGCAATTAAAACACAAGTTTGCTTGTTTAATAATCGTCAATCGTTTTTCTGGATCAGTCACTACTTCGCACCGAAGTGAGGAATGTGTACCCTTACAGTATGCACAGTGTGGGGTCTTGTCACCTTGATTTCTTTTCTGAGTATTGTTGTCCCCCCCTGAACCAGTATGAAATGCAGCTGTAGCAGTGTGGGCAGGACTAAGCTCTGATTTAGTTTTGTCTATGTGCAGACCAGCTTCAAGGATCTTGATTTCTTTAAGGAGGGCATCTCGCAGTTGGTCAATTGACCATTCTAAGGTGTGATGTTCTCGGGCTAGGTTTCGCCTAACTTCAGCTGGTAATTTCCCCAAAATTATTGGTATAAGAAGGGCCCCATAGGAATCTTTTGACTGGCCAAGTGAGGCAAGGCCTCGGATGTGGTTCTCTATTGTGTCGTAGAAAAGCTGAAGACTTATGAGCCCTGTGTCAGGTTTGGGTAGGTCAAGCAAACGTTGCATGTGTGCATTGACAATCTTTTGTTGTTGACCAAAACGCTCAATTAGGAGATCAATTGAATGTTTGTAGTTGGCACTTGTGATAGGGAAACCTGCTATAACTCGAGCTGCATCACCTGTAAGTTGAGCTTTTAGATAGTTTAATTTTTGAACATCATGCAGTGTGTGGTTTAAATGGATGGTTGTCTTAAACGAGTCCCAGAAGTTTTGCCAGGCAATGGGGTCCCCAGAAAATGTAGGTAGGGATAACTTTGGCAGTCGACTAACTGATGGATAAGAACCACTGGCACTGGCACCATTGTTATTATTTATCAGTGTTTGATTTTGAATAGTGTTGTTGGAAGCTGGGGTTTCCCCTGTTTCGGAATTGGGTCCAACTGGGCTTTGACTCATTTCTGGTTGATGGATATTTTCCTGTTGAATAGGCTGTTCTGATTGGGGTGAGGTTTCTGGGGATGACTCATTAGTGTTATTGGATGATTGTACAGTAACTTTAAGCTTTAATTCGTTTCGTTTTATCTCAATAAATGTGGTAAGTTCACTGTACCTTTCGTCGATTGTGCTGTGCATTTCTTCCGTTTCAAAAATCTCACATTCAAGGTCTTCGGGTTTGGTGATAGCTTTCGCAATTTGTTCATCGAGTGGTGATAAGATGTCTTTCTTTCTTTTGAGTTGTTGACAATAGTTTTCGAGCGTGGCAATGTGAAGTTCATCGATAGTCGTGGCGGATTTCAATTCTATAATCTTCTTGTAAAGTGTTGTGAGGTGTGCTCGATAAGCTTTTCGGGACGCTCGAAGTCTTTGTAATTCTTCCATAATACAACTGGTCACGGCACCAAAATGTGGATTGTTTATATGAATATATTTGACATCTTAATACAAGACATAACTAACATAAAGTCCCAAAACTATGGTCCAAAACGGTCGTTTTATATGAATGTTACGAATCTAAAACGTGTTCGTCAGGCCAGCACTAACGCGCATGCGCAAGCAAATACTACGCTTAAAAGTCATATAAGATTAACTATAGTGTCCTTTAACAAACTATGCATAATTCTCGACAGTTGGAAAATAAGTAGGCAAACAACCGGAACAAACCATTCGCATAATATTGTGTTGTAGTCTGGAGAAAGCATTGTATCCAAACAGGATCATCCAGTATAGTCCCTTACAATATTTAACATCATATTTTTTTTTAAATACTCGAAAACTAGTTGTTTTTAATGATTCATCTATAGAATTCCAAACTTTTGCTCCTTGAAAACCTATTGAAAATTTACCGTAGTTAGTCCTAGATTTGGGAATTACATAAGAACTTTTCGAGGCAACCCTAGTGTTGTAATTATGAACGCTACTAACTGGTGTAAAAAAATTACTAAACACATCAGGTAAGAGGTGATTATGAAATCTAAACATAAATAAAGCTGTTTGAAAATAAACCAGATCATGTAACTTAATAAAACCAAGATGATTAAAAATGGGAGTGGTATGGTCTGTGTATTGAGAGAAGGTCATAATACGAATTACCCTTTTCTGAATACTAAATAAAGATTCGATAGTTGTCTTATAAGTGTTACCCCAAATAATAATGCTGTAAGTAAGAAATGGATATATAAGGGCGTAATACAGATTTTTTAGCACTTGAAGATTAACAAAATAACAGATTTTAGAAATAAGCCCAACATTTCTTTTAAGCTTTTTGATTAAATATTGAATGTGATCTCTCCAAGACAAATTACAGTCAATTATAATTCCAAGATTTTTAATAGACCTTTCATGTCTAATGTCAATATTGTTAACACAAGGATGTACTGAATAGTTTTTTTTTTGTGGAGGATGAAAAATTACAAAATTAGACTTATTTATGTTAAGAGAAAGCTTGTTGGCACATAACCAATTATTTACTTTAACTAATTCTAAGTTAAGTTGATTTTCAAGTGAAATGATACTTTTATTTTCATAAAATAAATTTGAATCATCAGCAAAAAGATGAAAGTCGATTATATCCGAACAATAGTTGAAGTCATTAATATATAACAGGAACAATAGTGGACCAAGGATGGATCCTTGGGGTACCCCACATTCAACTATTTCTAATTCAGAAGAAACTTTATTAACTTTTGTAAACTGTTTTCTATTGGAAAGATATGATATAAACCATTCTCTAAGGCAATTCCTCTGATACCATAACATTCAAGCTTCTGAATAAGAATGGCATGATTTACAGTCTCAAAGGCTTTTCTCAAATCCAGGAAAACGCTACAAGAGTAGTTTTTCTTTTTAATTGATTTTTGTATTTTATCAACAATACTTGAAACAGCATAGTGTTGATCAAGCTAAGTTTATGCTGTTATAACATGGTGGCAGCGTAACTATAAGAATAACAGTATGGAGCACAAAGTTGGACAAGCCGTCGGACAGCCTGCAGTTTATTTGAGTCACAATATTTCTCCTCCACAACCTTTAGACCTAAGAAATAGTAGCGAAGCGGCCAAGAACTTTAAGTTATGGAAAGAAAAATACAACAATTACTTCATAATCTCGCATCTAGAGAATGAGAGTTCTGCATTTCAGTTGGCAATGTTCAAGCACTCAGTTGGAGATGAAGGCCTAAAAGTCATCAAAACAAATACTGGAAAGTGGTAATGGCAAAACTTGAAGCCCATTGTATTGGAGAAGTTAACGAGACATTCGAGCGATATGTGTTTAACAAGCGAGATAAACTACAAGGCGAATCAATCGATAGCTATGTTGCTGAGCTGAAGACATTGGCGAAGCCATGCAACTTTTGCGACTGTTTACGAGATAGCCTCATACGGGATCGTATAGTTCTCAGGATAAAAAATGAACAAACAATGAAAAAGCTGCTTAGAATGCGAGATTTGACTCTGAGTAAATGCATTGATACGTGTCGAAGTGAAGAGATTACTGAAATGCAAATGAAGTCAATGAGTCTGCTAATGACATCTAATGACTATGCTAATAAGATCAAGACACAAAGAAGGCGGCAGTACAAAGAATCAGAATCGGACGGTTCAGAGGACGATGAAAGGAAAACGAAATCAGTCGAGAAAAAAATATCGTGTAAATTTTGCGGCTTTGAGCACTGGCCAGATAAGCGAAAGTGTCCAGCCTGGGGAAAAACCTGCAACAAGTGCAAAAGAAAGAATCATTTTGCCAAGAGATGTCGAAAGTCCGCCATATACTGCATAGAAAGCGAGGAGGAAGAAATTAGCGTCGTGAGAATTCAAGCTATGAAAGAGAAAGCGGTATTTGCGAAGATCTTGGTCAACGACGTTCATGTACATTTCCAAGTCGACTGTGGCGCCAGCACAAACATACTTCTATACAAGTATGTAGAAAAGGAAAAGATTTCTCCATGTGATAGAACATTAGTCATGTGGAACGGTACTAAAGTGAAACCTTTGGGAACGTGCGTCGTTCGAGTGGTTAATTTAAGAAATCAGAAGAAGTATGATGTGAAGTTCTTGATCGTCAAGGATGACCTGACTCCGTTGTTAGGTTTGAAGACCACAGAGGAGATGAGGCTGTTGATGATTCACAAAGAGAACTTCATTAGCGCTGTGTTTTGTAAGAAAACGGATGTGGTAGACAAGCATGCTGAAGTTTTCAATGACGATTTGGGAAGATTGCCAGGAATAGTCCATCTAGAAGTAGACCCAAATCATAAACCAGTCGTACTACCGGCACGGAAAATCCCCGTGTCAGTGAGAGACCAATTCAAAGTCGAGTTACAACGATCAGAGAGACTGGGAGTCATCACACCTGTCGAAGAACCGACCAAGTGAGTCAAATTGTCATGGCAATGAAGAAATCTGGTGCATTGCGCATATGCATAGATCCAAAGCCACTGAACGAAGCCCTGAAGAGAGAGCGATATCAAATTCCTGTCATAGATGATTTACTACCTGATTTGTCGGAGGCTCGTGTATTTTCCAAGGTTGACCTGGCATCCGCATTTTGGCATCTAGAATTAGACGAAGAGTCAAGCAAGCTGACGTTTTCTACCCCCTACGGAAGATTCCGGTGGTTGCGCGTGCCCTTCGGTTTAAACGTGTCCAGTGAGATTTTCCAGAAACGACTCAACCAAGAGCTCCTGGGACTGGAGGTGTATCGCAGATGACATCCTTGTCTATGGTACCGACGAAAAAGACCACGACAAGAACTTCGAGAGGCTACTGGAACGGTGTAAAGAAAAGAGCATTAAGTTGACCAAGGACAAATTGGAGTTAAAGTGTAAAGAGGTTTCATTCCATGGTCATCTTCTCACCAATGAAGGTTTGAAAGTCGACCCTTTGCGTGATCTAACACACAAAGAGTCGGCGTGGTGCTGGTTGGAAATACACGAGAAAGCATGGAATGAAGTGAAGCATTTAATCGCAATGACCCCAGTCCTCGCGTACTATAAGCCATCAGAAAGTCTTGAGATCCAATGCGATAGCAGTCAGACTGGTTTGGGAGTGGCCCTAATGCAGAATGGTCATCCGATTGCATATGCCAGCCGAACACTATCTGAGACAGAAAGAAGATATGCTCAGATAGAGAAGGAAATGTTGGCCATCATTTATGCGGTCGAGAAATTTAATGACTACACGTTTTGCAGAAAAGTTACCATCTACAGTGATCATAAACCTCTAGAAAGTATTTTGAAGAAACCTCTTCACCGAGCGCCCAAGAGACTGCAGAGTATGATGATCCATCTCCAGAAGTATGACATCGAAGTGAAGTATGAGAAAGGAAGCAACATGTTCCTTGCCGATACGTTGTCCAGAGCGAGCGTCCCCGGTGATGGGAAAAGTGGTCCAGAGTTCGAGACTATCAACATGATGAAGTACCTGCCAATTTCTGACGAACGATTAAAGGGAATACAACGAGAAACAAAAAGCGAAGAGTCCCTCCAAGTCTTGACGACGGTGATTCGGCAAGGGTGGCCAGAGCAAAAAGAATATCTGCCAAATGTTGTGGCACCCTACTTCAACATCCGAGACGAGATGTCGATCCAAGATGGTCTAGTGTTTACAGGAGAAAGAGTGGTTATCCTGCAAGCAATGAGAAGCAAGATGCTGGGAAAAGTCCACAACTCCCACCTGGGAGTAAATGGGTGCCTCAATCGAGCTCAAGAGTGCCTTTACTGGCCCGGTATGTCCAACGATAACAAGAACCATGTGTCAACCTGCGAAGCCTGTCGTGAGTATGAGAGAAGTCAGCCAAAGGAAACTTTATGTAGTCATGAAGTGCCAAATCGACCCTGGCAACGTGTAGGAATAGACTTATTTGAACTAGAGAGAAAACACTATCTAATTACCGCTGACTATTTTAGTGATTTCGTTGAGCTGGATCACTTGAAGAATATTTCCTCAGTACAAGTCATTAGGAAAATCAAGAGTTATTTCGCGAGACACGGCATACCCGAGCAGGTGATAACGGACAATGGCCCGCAGTTCGTGGCACACGATTTCCAGATATTTACTAAGGAATGGGACTTCGAGCACATCACCTGTAGTCCATACCACAGTCAAGCAAATGGTAAAGCCGAAAGCGCTGTAAAAGAAGCTAAGAAAATCCTAAGAAAGTCGAAGAAAGCAAAGTCAGACGCGTTTTTGGCGGTTCTTGACCATCGAAATACTCCCTCCACGAGCATGAAGAGCAGTCCAGCCCAGCGTCTGTTGAATAGGCGGGCGAGAACCTTGTTGCCAACAACAGCGAAGCTGCTGCAACCACAATCCATTGACAGTGGTACCACGGTAGAGAAACTAGCGGAACGGAAAAGACAACAAGCCAAGTATTAGAACAGGGGAGCTGTCGAAATTGAACCCTTTGGATAAAAAAAAAAGAAGATCGTATGAGATAGAGACGCCACAGGGTTTACTGAGAAGGAATAGAGTGCAACTAAGAAAAACCAACGAAGCATCTCCAGACATCGAGCAGAGATCAGCTATGGATAACTCGACACCGCTAGACATGGGCGGCTCTGGAGAACAAATGAGCCCTTCTAAAGAAATGGGCAGTAATGAAGCAAGAACAGAAATGACATGTTTACCTGCTGCAGAAGATAATGGTGCTGTACGAAGATCTGGAAAGGACTTTGTACTGAAATAGGGTCGGGATTACACTGAAGTGTAATGCCACGAACACGAATTACTCATATCGTACATTTATTTAATTTTAACTATTAATCGTAGTTCATATAGTCCTAAATTTAGTTATCGTATTTTAGTACAGACACGGACATTTATTATTTATATATTTCAATTTATTGTTTTATTATTGGATCCCAAGTACTCAGCTTCAAAAAGGGAAAGATGTTATAATAGTCATTAGGATGTTATTATAATGTTAATTAGTTAGGTACCTATATAATGGCATGTATAATTTGTTGACGAGTCAGTTGTAATACATGTGTTGATCAAGCTAAGTTTATGCTGTTATAACACATAGATTGTAGAATGGTTAGATCTAAAACCAAATTGTTTATTGTATAAAATGTCATTGTAGTCAAGGTAACTCATTAATCTATGATACATTAGTTTTTCCAGTATTTTATTAAAAACAGAAAGGAGAGAAATAGGACGATAATTGTAAAGACCACTTCGTGATCCGCTTTTAAAAACAGCAATAACTCTTGCAATCTTGAATTGGTCGGGAACAATTCCCGTGCTAAAGGAATGATTGAACAACAATGTTGCTAGGGGTTCAGCTATAAGTTCATTTAACATCTTTAGGATATTTGTTGGTATACTAAACATACCAGTTGATTTATTACATTACGTTTTATTTCTGTATAATTTATATTTATCTGTATCACCTGATTGAAAATAATAATTTTTTATTTTGATAGATTTTCTTAAACCTTTGGTAATCCAAGGTTTAGAGAATTGTTTTGCTTTGCGTTTTGAAACAGTTGTAAATGGGGCATGTTTATTCGTTAGTTTATTTAGTCTATTATAAAATGTAGAAAATAGGCTATCGACATCTTTTTTCTTTGCAATAATAGATTCCCAGTCTATTTGTGAAAGTTCGTTTGTAAATTTTGTGTTAGAGAAACAAGAATAGTCCCTGATTTTGCATTGATGATGAGTATATTTTTGCTTAGCTGAGCGAATGATACAAAATTGTGAGAAATGATCACTAATATCGGAGATAATATTACCACTTGAAATTTTTTCATCAACTTTGTTAGTAAAGATGTTATCAATTAAAGTTGCAGAATTCTTGTATACTCTAGTTGGTTTATCTATTGTGGGTAGTAGAGCATAACTTTGTAAAGTAAGCAAAAAGTTTTGAGCATACTTACAGGTTTGAGTTTTGAGGAGGTTTATGTTGAAGTCACCCATTAAATATATTGGTTTATTCAAAAAAGAACTATTAAACTTATCCAAAATTTCTTCAAAATATGTTTGAAAACACTCCGGATAATTATGTTGTCTATAGATTACTCCACAAATAATATTTGGCTTGTTTGTAAATTGTATTTCAATCCAAAGAGCCTGAAACACGTCGTTAGAATTTTTTCAATGATTGTATATTTTAAGCTTTTATTGATGTACATTCCAACTCCACCCGACGATAGGGGTGTTGGCACATATTCGAAGTTGTAATTAGGTATTTCAGGATTATAGTCCAAAACATTTTCATCTGTAATTATTGTTTCAGTAATTCCTATTACACTAAAATTATAATTAAGTTCGTCTAGCAGATGAACTTGGAATTTTTCAAGATTACGCTTCAAGCTCCTTACATCGTTGTGGAGTAATGAGAAGCTAGTGTCCATATTTGCTTTTGAAATGGATTTTTTAAGTTCAGCAAATTTATGTGGTGAATAATAATGAGTTCACATAAGTTGGTATGGAGAATTTACATCAGGGTTTATATCAGAATTTGTCTCAGTATTAAATAAGTCTATATCACACTTACTAGGATATTTATCAAGTTCTTTTTTACTAGGAAGAGTTTGAGTTAAATTCTCATAGGAGTTAGGAAGGTAAACTTCATTATAAAATGGTAATTCGCATAGTAGAATTTTTACTTGATTTATTTAACAATTATTATCACCACCACTAGACACACTGGTGATAATACAAATATTAATTAATATGGTATACTTATTCGCGATCCTTTAACTTATTCAAATCCTCAATATTTCTTATTCTTTCAGCACAGCTGTCGGCGGTTTTCCTTAGATAGACAATGATATTCTTTGTCCAACAAAACTCATAGACATTTTTCTCTTTGAATTTTCTCGCTTCATACAGAATTTGTTGAGACTTTGGAGTTAGATGATCGTAGATTCGAATCGACGAGACTGAGCATGATCTATGAAGGCCTATCGTGTTCGGATCTACTTTGCAGGCATCACGCCGTCAACTCATCACATCGTCCTTTGCAAGTCTCCTTACAAATTTACAAATTATAGGGTTGGGCTTGCCATCTTGCTTTCTGCTCAGTACACGATGAGCGGTATCTATATCATGAATACTTATATCTAGCTGCCCCAATTGCATAAAAGAGATCAACGCACAATTTGCTGGTTTCATATGCTGACTCCTTTGCATTTTGCTGTGGGACGCTGACAAGCTTTACATTGTATTGATAACTGTATTGCTGTAGATCATCAATTGCTGAATCAATGTTATCCACTTTCATAGCTACTTCGGTTATCTTCGAGCTAAGTCTTTGTAGTTCTTGTTTTATTATAGATTGATCGGCATTGATAGTATCATATTTGCCGCTTAAGAATAATGAGCTACGAACACATTCTTTCACTTGCTCATTGTTGTCAGGTTTGCTTCACTTCAGAGATTCGCCCTGCTCTCGCATTAGATTTCCCAAATTTTTTCCAATGTTTGCAAAATATTCATTAAATGCCTCCGCTATTTGTTTACTATTTTCTAATTGTACTCCATTAACCTTTATTTTTAATGGCACTCTAGTGTTGTTAGTTTTAATAGTTATAATTTACACCTTGCCACAATTTCTTAGTATTATTACAATTATAATTAAAAAAGTTATTGTAAAAATGTCTTTTACTTATTCTGATGAGGTGATTGAGCTTGTTACGGTATATTTTAAATTTAGCATAATAATAACTAGACTGTGTTTTAATAAACTGCTTATGCAAGCCATTTTTAATTCTGATTGAGACTTTGATAGCTCTTGTTATCCATGATTTATTTTTAATTTTTACTTCTTTCTTAGAAAGCTTCCTGATAGGAATATGTTTGTCTATGATAGCTGTTATTTTAGTATGAAACTTATCAAACATATCACTAGGTTCTTGAGTGGGAGCAAGAATTTCCTCCAAATTAGCATCTCAACTCTGAGTACAATGTTTCTTGATTAAACCTGGAATAATCTCTTGTAAAGATTTTGATTTAGAAGAAAATTGGGAAGATGGTCAGAGAGATCATATACAATATTACCACTGATTGATATATGTTCAATTGAATTAAAGAATATATTATCAATTAATGTTGCAGAGTGATCTGTAACTCTTGTAGGTTGCAAAATTTGTGGGTGAAAACATAATGTACATAATGCATTAATAAAATCATCTGTTTCTTGACGACTATTATATTTAAGAAGGTCTATATTGAAATCCCCCATCATGATACAACACTTCCTTTCGCGATGAATTTTTTCAACAGTGGAATTTAAATACTTCATAAATTCATCAATATCACTTTTTGGGTGACGATAAATAACACCACATACTAAATTACTTTTGGATTTATTATCAATTTCAATCCACAATGCTTCAAAATTGCTGTTAGTTTCAGTTATGTCATCTCGAATTGAAAAATCTATTTTCTCATTGATATAAAAACCTACTCCACCAGCATTAGATTCACTCGGTTGCGACAAAAAGCAGCATTGACTAACTTAACTTCATTCAACTTAATTTTGGTTTCAGTAATTCTTATTATATTAAATGGAAAATGAAGTTGACACAATAAGTTAACTAGAGAGTCATAATTAGCAGATAGGCTTCTAATATTACAATGCAATGCTGCGAATGACGCAGAGTTATCAGAAAGAAGATCTATAATGTCCTCATTTCCTTTAAAGTCATTAATTGGAGAATAATAATTAAAATTTATAGAAGATGAAATATGTAAATCCGAATCAGAGTTACTTAATGGGGAAATATCCTTGATAGGTTCCGCATCAATATGCAAATAAGGTAAGCAAGTTTGTATACTCAATCATTTGAAAAACTCAAAATATTTTGCAGTAACTTAATATTGAGACTTATCTTAATGATTAACTTGTATCTTCTGAATATCGTCAATGGAATGAATATTCACCACAGGACATCTTTCATCTTTACGTAACTTTATCTTTCCCACATGAGTCCAGATGAATTTGAAACCAAGGTCTCTTCTCATATTCAGGCATTTATTGAAAAGATTTTTGTTCATTTCTGTCAAGCTTTCTGAAACAAAAATTCGGTTGGTCGAGGTAAATCCAAGATTTCTTGCAGATTTATCCTTCAGATTTCTTCTAGCACGATAAAAATTATCTCTCACTTCTCGCCTGACGAATTTAACAATGACATTTGGTGGTTGATGATCTTGTAAATTATCAGAGGACTCTGAAACATTTGAGATCCGTCTCCTAGGAAGTCGATGTACTACCGAGATATCTTTCATATCCATCTGCACTCCAATAGTGTTGGCAACTTTTAATACTATGTCATTCAGGTCATCAGACCTTGAACTACCTTCAGTGTGAACCGGTATGCCTTTAATTTCCAGGCAATCCCATCTGGAATACTGCTCAAGATTATTAATGGTGACTTTCTGCTGGTTAACTTCATTCGCCGTCCTAAGTAATTCGGCCTTTAGTCTTTCGTTCTCTTGGATGACATCTTTATTTATTTTCTCGAATTCCTCTAATTTCTTAATCATGTCATCATATTGCGAACTCCTGAACTTAATTGATATCATTAAGTCTTCGACCGCTAGGTTTGTTTCCCTTACTTTGACATTAATTGGATCTAGTTTTTTATCAAGAATTGCCTTCAAAGTCTTCTTATCCATATCGGAATCAGTATTCTTGGATTTTTAAATCAAAAGTGTAATATAAACGTGAGGAGCAAAATAGTTTGCCTCCATTACGGATGTTTCCATTTGCTTGGAGAGGCGAGCATGGAGAGTTTTCGACCAATTCCATATTCATGTTTCCGGTACAGCTTCTTACATATTGCCTATATCACCTCATAGCTTACATGTTTGATCTGGATTATGCCCCTGCAACTGTCAACACCTATGTTTCAGCTATTGGTTATTCACACAAACTATTGCACTTGGTTGACCCCAGGGCTGCATAAAATATTTTATTTTCTGGGACCACAAAGCCAACAAAAATATTTTCTGCATGCAAACACTGGGACTCTTATGTTTAAATTTGATCACGAAACAAAATTCAGTGTATTCTACGAACCATTTCATTAGATTTGAAACCAAAATAGGCGTATTTTACCTTGCTAGTAGTGGTTTCTAGCTGAGCTGAGGAGAAACCACTGAGTGCAAATGAATTATTGTTTCATGTAGCTAGTTATACATTACAGTTCAACAGAGTAACTATAAATTACACACTGCAACAAAAATCAACCTTTTACAGAAATAGTAGCACTGATCACAACGATCTTTGATCAGTTGACATTTGTAGCAGTTGAGGTCACGACGATCAAAAATTGCAATAATTGTCAAAATCAACAGTTATTGGAAACGTTATTATCCCCCGAGCCGATGGCGCGAATCGCCGTGCGAGGGTACTAATTCCCCCCGGCTATTTACACCCGGGGAAATGAAAGCATTAGCGAAGTCTAAAGTTCATCAATTATCGCGGGCGTGACCAACGAACGACGATCTTGAGTGGGTGGTCATCCTCACTGATCTCAAAAATATGGCGGACTGTCATGGATAGCGAACACTGATTGGTCAAATTTAAAATTTGTTGTTGTATGACAAATGACGACTTCAACTGACAGATACTTCTTGAAAATAATTTGCTTTTTGCACTACAGTATTTTGTATGTTTGCAAAAAACTTTGACAGCTTTCAAAGCAATTTGTTCTATAAAAAA
Organism: Paramuricea clavata; assembly: GCA_902702795.2. NCBI lineage: Eukaryota > Metazoa > Cnidaria > Anthozoa > Malacalcyonacea > Plexauridae > Paramuricea > Paramuricea clavata. The sequence continues at coordinate 16,542 of CACRXK020006034.1, forward strand.
TTTAATAAAACAATTACGGTATCAAATGCCAATTGAAAAGATATGGAGCCAAATGAAGAGCGGCAAGGAAACGACAAGAAAGCCGAGCATCTAGCAAAAAGGAGGGAGCGAAGATGACAACGTTTGCTCGAGGAGACTGCTGAGGAAAGAGAAGCTCGCCTGGGAAAGCGTAGAGAAGCATGGAAAAAAAGACTGCTGAAGCGAAAAGTAAGGGGCGGACCATTAGAAAATGGGGGAGGGGGGGTGGCAATTTTTTCGGGCAGGATATTTTTTTTTGCAACAACGTTGTGCAAGATTTTTTTTTTCAGCCATGCTTGTGTTGCACGATTTTTTTTTAATGGAATGTGAACTATAATTTATTAATATTATACAGCCCTATTTATATTACCATTATATATAATTGATATGCATTTAAACTAGGGAAATCATAAATGTCTATAGAAACTTGCTCTATATAAACTTAAGGCTATTTTGAAGCTTAACTGCATGTATGTTGACTTCTTTTTAATCATAGAGTGGCAAGAGCCAAATGAATTTTATTTACACCATCTACCACTGCTGCAAGAGGCTGTTGAGCATGTTAGTACAAAAGTTACTGCCTTGAAAGCAAAAGTTGAGATGGCAGCTGAAAAACACAAGAAAACAGCATCACATAACAAAATTCAACAAAGAAGACAGGCAAAAAGAGCAAAGCTTCATGCTATTATAAATGTGACTGAAGGGCCTGGTGATGATTGTCATGTTGTTGAAACTTCGGATTGTGATGGGGCAGACAATGACTCTGTGGTCATTGAGAATGATGTTGAAGAACTTTAAAAAGATACTTCATAAAATTCTCCATATCTAATTGAAAACACTTTTACATATAAACATGCTGTGATATTAAAAGGAAGATAACATTTATATTCAACTGATACTGATAACATGGTGAAAGTTTTCTGTTTTTGTTATTTTATGTTGTTATTTGTTAATATATAGTGTTTGTATATAAATCAACTTTATATTTTAAATACAGGTTATTTTAAGACAGTACAACTGAATATTTTAGACTGAGATGTGTATGTTTAATATAACTACAGTCTACATTATGCATAATTTTTTACGTTTATATATTTCCATTGATTTACTATTCTCTGAGGTTTATAACTTTACCTAAATATATGTTGGTCTAATAACTTGCAAGATATTTTTTTCCCACGCTGGGTTTCTGCAAGATTTTTTTTTCCTCTGAACTGACCTTGCACGATTTTTTTCTTCTGAAATTGCCACCCCCCCTCCCCCATTTTCTAATGGTCCGCCCCTAAGCAAAGGCTTGTCTTCACAACGCTAATTATGCTATGTACCAATGATCCTGTAGCTATAGAAGTTAAAGTATGATATTCAACTCTCTATATTCGACTATTTCTTCACAATGTTCCAATAAAGAGTTTGTCATGACACGCTCAAGTCAGTATAACCAGACTGTATTTTATTTATATCAGTTATCACAGCCACAGGCAATTTTATGCTGTCAAATACCGTCGGTTGCAACTAAGGGTGAACAGTTGCAGATAAAACATTCTCTGTTCTCATTAAAAAGCCTGTAAAAGTTTCCAGTAGGTCTCTAGCCCAACACGTTCAGACCACACAAAGTTTTGTTACTTATTATTGTACACATGGGAAACAACAATTAAGTGTTGTTGTTCTTGACAAACATTGAAGATTCTAATCACGCGAATGTTTTTATGAGCGACTGTTCATCGTTAGTTGCCAGCGACGGTACAACATACTATGAACATTTTTCCGACAGTGACCGAATGTGCAACGATACATTTTTCAAAGTTGTTATCAATTCCTAAAATTTGTTTATAGTAAAACGGCCTGCTCAGCACTCACTACTCACAATGATTTCATTTAGAAATGCAGTTACCAGGAAAGGAACTGATTCTAAAATATGTAAATTTAAAAGCATTGGCTAACAGAATAAAGCAATGTGAAGACAAGGTATAAACTTTTATAGTTGCTATTTGTTATAAAATCCTATAAATAAACCGATTCAACATTAGTTTTGCCTCGAATTTGCATATTCTATGCTCATGTTTATATTTTATTTTTATAGTATAAAAATAAAATTGTGATACTATGAAATAAAATACATTTCTGTGTTTATTGACCAGTACTTATTTAATGTCTTCCTCATCCAGTGGTCAGAGTAAATTTCTACTTCTAGCAAGTAAATATTTGACAAGCAGTCTGGATTAAGCACAATAAGCCATTTTATTAGTAGCAATATGAAAAGTTTTTTCTTTTTCCATGACTTTTCATGCATCAGCCAAATCCAAATGTGCCCATCCCCCCCCTCGCCCAGCCATTTTCCTGTAAAGCACATCCTGGGGGTTGGGCATTTCCACTTGAACCTTAACCCCGGCAGGGCATTTGAAATTAAGGATTTGGAGGTTTTGCGATCACTGATAACTTGATAATAATATAAAACAAAACACTTCTATCTGCAACTTTTACAATCACTGATAATTTGATAATAATTTAAACCAGTCAAGTTGCAGTTTAAATAGAGAATAATACATGAGTGCGCGGAAATACCAGATTTATTTGAGTATTGAACATGATATCTCACAAGTGAGCACAGCGAACGAGTGAGATGTCATGCTCAACACGAGAAATAAATCTGGTATTTCCAACCACCCATGTATTTTTCTGTTTATTATATAAAGGACAGTCTTTGAAAAGCGATAATTTTCACATGTGAGATTATCATGAATAATTTCACATGTGAGATTATCATTTTTAGCAGTGCTCGAAATCTCTATAAAACACTATACTTTATATAATAAAAATTCATAAATTTGAACCACGCTAGAGCATGACAACAGCAAAATGCTCTAGAGTATGATGCACAATATTTTGGGAGGTGAAATACATGAACAATAAATCAGAGAGTGTTTGCTTGAAACTCACTGGGGGGGGGGGGGTGCAACACCCTGATAATTGCTCATGAGGAATTTCAGGTACATTTCCAGTGCACTTTTAGGTAAATTTAAGTAGATTTGCAGAATTCAGGTAATTCTCAGGACATGAGAAAGTGAATTTGGAAAAAAAACTGTATTTTTGGAAAAATTATTATATATCCTGAAAATTTTTTGTACATCGGGAAACATTTTGATAACCAACCCCCCCCCTCTATCTAACCTCCCCCCCTCCCCCCCTCGCTGAGACAAAGTGCTCGCAACGGCACTGAGTATACATCTTTTGAAAACAGGCGAGGGGTTATTGCATGCATGTATTTCTATTATTATTTGGAAACTTTGGAAATTGGAATTTTTCGAAAACCTTAACACAATCTCCAACGTTTAAGGCCCCCTTTACACAAGCCCGGGCTGATTTTCAACCTGGGTCAGCACGCCACAGGTGGTTATTTTTTTATTCTGTTTACATGAGCCCGGTTGACGACAATTTTTGCCAACCAGGGTCAGCAATTCTCAACCTGGGCTGACTCAAGTAATATTCCGAGCAACAGACTGGAGCAGAGTGTATTTTTGAAGCTTATATCCCTTACAATCCCTTATAGACCTCATACGATATTATTACGATTGTATACCTTTTAGTTTTGGTGCTTATACGTTCAATACACGATTATATCCCTTTTTATCAAGGATTTAATCATATAGCAACTTAATTCTGCCTTCAAAGGCGTTTTCTTCCCTTTTTGACAGCTCCTCGTTATTTTGTACTGGAAGATCTACTGGGCAAAAATATTCGGCATCGAGCGCCAACGCCAGACCTTTGAATACATTGCGACAACATCGGAGTTGAAATCTACATTTTTATAATTCATCTCCATCTTATAATCCTTCAGAGAAAGAATTAGGTGATCAATAATTTCAGACCACCACTGAAACGTGGGTTGAGCATTTTGTCTTTTGGTTTTGGACAGTTTTACTCGCCATACTGTATGATTTTATATGTCTGTACTAAACAGAGACGGAGAAAATACATACGCAAAATGTTGAAATGTGATATGACACTAGGTGCAAAGTTCACAATCAAGAATTTACCGCACTTTACATGATCCTGGGTCAAGCCAATCCGGATTTACATGAAGAAATGAGTAAACTTTTCAAGTGTTCACACCTCACCAACCCGGGTCTCGAGAAGGGTGCCCCGGGTTGGCGAGGTGTGAAAGGTTGACCCTGCTATCATGTAAACACTAATAGAGATTTATTCGTAGACGGGTTGACCCGGGCTGGCAAGCCAACCCGGGTTGATAGTCAACCCGAGCTCGTGTAAAGGGGGCCTAAGTAACACAAATAAAGTTTGCAGACCGAATTCTAAAAATTGATATTGATTGGATAAATACAAAAATTTAAAAAGATATAACAGAAAATTCAAATGTACAATTTGTAGCCGTAGGGGGGAAACACAGATTTCAAAATATTTTAGTACTGACAATAACGATACTAAAACCGATACATAAATTGTTAACTGCATGTAGAATAAAAAGTCGTTCGATTAAAACTGACAGACAACAAATAAAAAGTACTATGCCATGCTTGTTTACGTAAAGATAACAAACTGTCAAACCACAGGAAATGAAGTCAAATTAGTGACGTACGTCCCACCACATGATCTTTGCACATGCTTGATAGAAAGTCGTTTATTTGCTCGCAGTGGTTTCTACGCAGCTCCGACACCACTGCCAGCAGAGTAGACGTATTTCAAACATGGCTACGGAATAAATATTCTTTATATTTTAATTTAACAACAAACATTTACATGTTAATGAATGATGAAAGTGACCACTGGGATTTTAATATATTTGTTATGAATATCAACTTAATGGATGAAAGTTCTTGAGAAGGGCAGAAGATGTTGTGTATTGAAACATATTGCTTAGATTTTTTACTACATTGTAAGAAATCACCACACTCATAGACTTTTTAATCTACATACTGTAGTTGTTAAATGAGTTGTATTCATATATAACTCGAGTGGTATTTTCAGAAGTAGCTAATACACTAGATGAAATCAATTATAACAACTGCATAGAGGAGTTTGTCTTAATATCTGCTAGACTGCTGTCTGCCTGTCTTTGACCATAATATCAGGCTGCTGGAATGCCACCTGTACCGTATTAACTTGTATTACTTGCATTTTCCAAACATCACTAGTTCACTACCTACAGCTTATTAAATTATGTAATTTTTTCATTTTCTCCCTTTCTGTTTTTCCTTTCTTTCTCTTTACTTTTTTTTCTTTTGAGACTTTTACGTGTTACCCATTTTTTTCTGCCAACCTCAAAAATTTTCTGGGACCAATGGTCCCACGGTGGTCCACTATATTATGCAGCTTGGTTGACCCTACTAAGGTATTTTATATTACACAAATGTTAAAAGGCTATGGAAAACTTGGCTTTCGCTTAGATAGTCAGTTACCTATCACTCTCCCAATTTTAACCCGATTACTAATGGCTGCTCCACACTGTATTGGCACTTCATACGACCAATGCCGCTTTCAGGCTGTGTGTGGTCTCTCATTTTTTGCCTTTCTACGTATTGGCGAGATAACATCGACATCAAAGCAGTCTCCTATTCCTCTTTGTTTGAACCAGCTCACCAAACTCTTAAGAGACGGTGAAGTAATTGGTTTTAAATTAACCTTTACCGACTACAAACACAATTACAATCAGCAACCGTTTTCCATGGTCATTTATCGTCAACCAAGTCATAGCCCCTGCCCAGTAAAACTGTTATGTCACTATTTAGCCTGTCGTGGCAATTCTTCTGGACCTATTTTCATTACTCCTGCGGGGGCAGCAGTGTCGAGAAACATGTTTGCTAAACAGCTGAATGACTGTTTAAAATTTTGTTATCTCAATCCTTCCGTTTACAAGTCTCATAGTTTCAGAATTGGTGCAGCATCATTTGCGGCAGAACATGGTGTGTCTGATGCGCAGATACGCATTCTGGGTCGTTGGAAATCGAATGCATTTCACAAGTACATCCACGTTCAAACGCTTACTACAACATAACCTACATTAATTTAGCACCCTCTTTTAAACAGCATTGCGGGGTGATGTCTAAAGAAGGGTTACAATTATGGCTTATGGTGTTATTCAGCAGGGGCAGATAACACCATTTCTGCCCAAATACATATTATAGCTTACATATATATTTAATTTGGCAGTTAGCAGGGGCAACTGTTACTATGCTATCCAATTGTAAATAATATTGCACGGTGAGCAGGGGCCACTGTCTTCAAACAATTGAATGTGTCACCAACAAACACTTTATATATGTAAGCAAGGGCGGTCCTTTCAACACTTATGGAAACAGTCATCCTGAATGATGTTTTCAATCTATATCAATTTCGACAGTGCGCTGGGGTGTCTGTCTTTTCCAAATCAAATGTTATTGTGTATCCACAATATATATGATACACTGACTTTCCATTGGGATGCATTATGAATTGTTCATAGCCAAAATTTACCCATAAAGACATTGTACATTTATTGCTTGCCAGTAAACATAGCTTGCTTAGTGCAACACTAATTGGATATCCGTAGTTTACTAACTGAAGGAAGGCGGGACATAAAAGCACTTGAATACAAGGAAATTTTAACATTTTCTGGAAATGAAATACAGAATGTTTGGCCAAGTGGTGAGTAAATATACGATTGTTTCGGTTTGTTAATGTCTTGACAGCATTCAACCCCCTGTTAATAAGGTTATTTTATTAGGTGTGAGATATTTACGGTATGAACAATTGAATCATAAAATTGTCAAAAGATGTCGTTTGTCAACAAAGAGTTAACAATGAAAAACTTAGAGACGGCTGGCCAAGTGTTCAATCTATGATTCTTAAAAAGTCTGATGGCATTTAGGAAATGTGGTTTGAGTTGTTATGTCTAAATCTTAAATTTTGGGTGAAAAAATAAGAGATTTCTAAATGCTCTACTTGTTCTAGACTTTATAACATTTTTTTATAAAAACACTTTTATAGATATAAATATATCTACTGGGTATGTTTTATGGCTGTATACCCTGTTAGCATCCTCATCCACTGATCTTCTCATTGCGATTTTTATGGCATCTTCTTCGCTTTCTTTTTGGATATCTCTCCAAACTGCCTTGTTTTTGATGTTGGTTAATTCAAAAATATTCTTTTTTAATGCATCAGCAAAGCTAGGAGCAATATTAGGTTTCTCTTCCATAACTTATAGTGTAGTACGAGGTGCAGGCCAGCATAGAACAAGGAATAAATTCACTTTAACTCATCTCACTCAGAGCTTGAACTTTAAAAATTAAATTAAACCTGAAGCACAATTCCTGAAGCACATGTTTTTTTTCTACTAAACTTAAAATAATGCTTCCACTGTTTATTTTGGTATTTCTTTTATCTTTGTCTTGTCACAATATCCTTAGATTTCCTTGACATAAAAAGGCATTTTGCTTGTAGCTTTATAGACTTGATAACTAGTAGCAGTAGTAGCAACTATTAATTAAAACAAGTAAAAGAAAGGAATTGGTGCACCATAAATTTGCAACAAGCTCAAAGCAATTATGTAATCCAAGTGATTCTTTTATGTGCCATCAGTCAAGTTTATTTGCTGTAGCAGTCATAGCAATAACGACTGGTACGTTAGGAAATACAGCACACACAGTGGTGAAGTCTGCCAAAAATTATCAGATATGCTTCGAGCGGAGAAGGTGCAAGGCTTTCTAGGGGAGGGCCCGAACAAGTTTGAAAATTAGAACCCTGGAAGTGCCATTTCCTGCGATTTGAGCATTAAATGTACTATACGTACTTCATAATCATGTTATTTATATTTATATTTGAAACACTGAACTATATATATAATGGACTGTAGATATTCATGTGACATGATGTTTGTTGTTCAAGATGGCGTGGGTTTGAAATAAGTATAGAACAGTTTATTTTCCTTGGAATCCAGACTAAGTTTGTACATAAATATGATTGACATTAAAATAATCAATTTAAGCAAAGCTATAAATTGCGGTTAATGGAGTAATATGTTCTGAAGGCTCTATCTGCCCGAGGGTGTTTTCAGTCTGCCAATGCATCTGCGTCACAACAATTAACCTGTACAAGGTACGTACAAGGTCCAAGTACCTTGGCAGAACAAGGAAACCTTTTTCTAGTCCTGTTAATATTACAAAATTTCAGATAAATATCGAACTTTGGCTGCTAAGCATGTGAACAACTGATGCAAACTTGGGATTAACCAATAAAGAAATTATCCTGAAGGTTTTCCTTCATGTGCATACGTACAATGGCCCCCCTCTTTGCGCAAGGACTTTTGATCGCAGTGTCAACGTGCACTGCTCATTCGCAAGACTTTAGCCAGTACGTTAACATCTCTGGCAAAATTTTTGGCTAATAATTTAAGGGACCAAACCTTGGCAAAGAAGTGGAAATTTAAAAAACCCACCCACCTCCCAATAATCATGTACACCAATCTGTGTCTCTACAATATGGCGTGTTGTAAGGACTGTTAATTAGAAAAATGAATCTTCCTGTATATAGCTAAGCATGTTATCATAGATTTGTAACCCACTTATGTGAAGAAATGCAATAAATAATTATATACTGGCAGGGAAGTGCTGTCCGATGGACAACACTTCACCACGTGAAGCGCAATCACTACTCATTCAGGTCGCACTGAAGACCTGAATGAGCAGTCCTAGAGACTCGATGTGATCAGTCAGGTTATCAGTTGCGGCCCGGGGTAATGTGCCCTATACCAATAGTTGTTCACCAGTCCAACTAGGTCTCAATGTCGACGGCCTGACGGATCTGAACGGGGGTTCGCCTGTTCCCCTGTTATCTAGAGGTCCGCCTGTTCCTCTAGAACAACCTACAGTTTTTGCGTGTATCCTCAGCCAGCTTTGAGTACCCTGGGTAATGTGCCCTATACCAATAGTTGTTCACCAGTCCAACTAGGTCTCAACTCGCTGAACGACATGCACAGAGTCAAGCATGCCCTCTGCAGTCTAGAGATTTGCCTGTTTCTCTAGATAAAACTTAGGTTAGCGAGAGCCTCTAGACAGTTCGGCCGGAACTGTTTTCGAGCACTTCTCTGCCCAAAATATATGCCACAAAAATGTGTTCCAAGTTATTGTTGTCCTGCTTAGTTGCCAGTTGTTCGATTTTAACTATTTGTCTCTTTCCAACATATTTAACTTCATTAATGGTTTTGTTATATAAATCGGTTGACTCCTGATCAAGGAGATGCAATTATTAATTTTCAATGTTTATTATTCAATGTTTATTATTATTCATTTAATATAGATGGATATTTACTTATAAGTAATAGCATGGCATTCAGGGCGATTAGTGATTAAACCTCTCGAGGCTTGAGGGACATTTCATCACTAATCGACGGTAATGCCATGCTATTACTTTGTAATATCATAGTTGCCGAGGGAATCGTGCATGGTGTGTTGCCTGTTTTGAATGCTGTTTGATTGTCTTATGATTGTGGTATGAACACTTTTCATATATACGCATGCGCAGAAACACATCTCCGTTTTCATTCGTTTTAGGCATGCGCATAAACGGAATTTTCTCCCACAATTGTAATGTTCAAGATTAGGGAATAAAAGCTGGCAAAGTGATTGTTCGAATGTGTACAGGACTGGGTCGTTGGGGAAATTTAGTTGAAAACAAAGGAAATTTAGTTGAAAACAAAGGATTTCTTTGTCTTCTAATTTTCCCTTGCATGCTTGATGAGGGAAATT
>CACRXK020006035.1:0-26293 GCA_902702795.2 Paramuricea clavata
CCCCCCCCCCCCCCCCGCTCGCCAACATTTTTCGGGGAATTTTTCGAAAAAAAACGGTAAAATTGGGAAAATATAGCACCGTGGTAATTTCAGACCCAAAATAGTAATTTTTGAAACCGGATGTGGTAATTTGGCCTCAAAAAACCTGGTCACACTGGATATGAATTATTAAGTTTTCAAACTTCAAAGAAGCTTTTTTTGTAAATTATGAAGCAAATTTTGAAAAATGTTATCTTCAATATTCCAAACGATATTTGATTCGAAATAAAAATGACAAATAAAAACATCGTATTACGAAGGTATATGTGGCAATTATAGTTTTATATTCTCAACTTGTTTTTAATTTTCGGTATAATATATCATTTATAGACCCTCCGCTCAGGGAATTCGGCGAAATATTACTCAAAAAATCATCACTTCGAAATATATCACTTCGGGTAATATTTCGCCGAATCCCCTCGCTCCAGGTCTATAACTTAACATAATAATGTTTTGTAGTTATTTGTAGTGTAGTGTGTATAATATATTTTGTTATATAATATCATGTAATCCACACGCCCCTCGTGGAAATCAGCATATAGTCGACGGGGCCAGCATGTGATCTTTTAAATAAAGTTTTACCTGCCTATATATATACCTATCAAGCTCGATCTGATGTAGTTTGTGTTATCAGCCAGAGCTTTCGGCTTTGGTGATAACACAAACTTCGGGATTCAGATAATTCTTCATATCATGCTCAACCTCATTTAATAATTAATTTACTAATTGTTAAATATTAAACATTTTCCCAAGCAGCAGCATGATTTTGATATGCTATCCTCGCTCGCTGCCGGATGCGCAGCAATAAATGTATGAAACTATATATAGCACGTAACAAAGGGATTATGTTTTAAACAGACTATTGCAGAATGGAGATCTGTATTCTACATTTCTGGTGGTATCTCGCTCCTTGGTTGTATTGTATTTGGTCTTCTTGCGACTGGTGTTAAGCAAGATTGGAATGATAATGAATATAAAGTTGTACCTAGCTCTATCAACTCACCAGATTGAATCATGGATTGATTAGTAGGGATCTTTCTGAGGCTATATTAATATAGAAGTATTAGAAGGATACAAGGATTTTATCAAATATACAGGGTGTATAAAAAAAAATGAACAGATTTGAAATTCGGCTCTCAATTTCGCAAAACAGCTATTAGCATCCAGTTTTTGATATATATAGTTTCTTTGGGTACTTAAAATGTAGAACAATAAAAAAAATTCTCGAACTCAAATTTTGTAAACCAGGGGTGTGTCTGCCAACAAACTAAAAATGGCTTGCGCACGAAATTTAAAAGCTTTAATCACATTTTGAGTTGATAGATGGAAAATTTGTTGGGTTTTTAATTACTGTACAAAATTTCAGACAATTTGCTTTAGTTTAAGTATTTTGCTTTAGTTTAAGTTTAACTATTCATCGTTCTCAAAAAAATTAAAGAGCCTTTCGCACGCTTAATTAATGCATTTACCTAATTTGCATATTGCTGACATATGCAAATTAGGCAAAGGCATTAATTAGCATGCAAATAGATGATTTTTTAACGGAAAAAATGTACGTTTGCGTAAATAGTTAAAGGGCTACTAAAGCAAATTGTCTGAAATTTTGTACAATAATTAAAAACCCAACAAATGTTCCATCTATTAACTTAAAATATGATTAAAGCTTTTAAATTTCGTGCACAAGCCATTTTTAGTTTGTTGGAAAAAACACACACCCCTGCCCCTGGTTCACATTTTATTATTCTACATTATAAGTACCCAAAGAAGCTATATACATCAAAAACTGGATACTAATAGCTGTTTTGCGAAATTAAGAGCAATTTCAAATCTGTTCTGTTTTTTTTATACATTGCCCTGTATAATGCCCAGGGCCCGCAGTTAAAGCTGGCCCCAAGTTAAAAAATAAAGTAGAATATTCACATGACAGATAAGGAAATCACGAAGGCCCCAAATATTGTCCCGGGGCCCGCATGTATTGCCCTTGGGCGCATATATATATAAAAACATGTTTTAATTAAGAAAAAGTCAAAAATGCACTTTCTACATATATAACTAATACAAAAAACGCTTCTCATGTAAACAGAATTATGTTAATCTAACTTTTCTTCTTATCTATTCAATTATAGCTATACCTTTAATTATCTATTGCACATTATATTAAATCAATTTTGTAAATTAAATACGATATATACTATATACGATATCGACGTGATGTTAAATCTATTAATTTACTATCAAGGCTATTCCAAACGTCCATCCCTTTCACTGAAAGCGAGTGGCTGACGTTATAGTTAGTTCTTTTATATGGTTTGTGAATTGTGTAGTTTAGTCGAGTTTCGAGTATTGTGCTGGTGAATTTGGCTATTTGTAATAAAAACATTTGTGAAGAAATCAGTTGGCAAGTTATTTAAATGCCGGATGATATCGGAACATAAAAAGACTTGTGAGATATTTATTTAAGTATTTAACTTACTTAGATTCAAGATCTGAAGGTCAATAAATATTTTTTCAGCGTGAGAATATTTTTTCAGTGTGTAGGACTGGAATGTCATGACATTACTCATTAGTCGAACTATTTTCTTTTGAATATTGATTAGTTTTTGAATTCGCTTTTTGTATGTAGACTGCTCCCATAGATATCTTATACAGCTATTTCAATTAAGGTTGTCCCCCGAGCAAAGCGGAAAAGTCGAATACGAGCGCGAAAGGCTGCTGGGATTCGCCAATAAATGAATGAATTTATTAGCGATTCCCAGCAGCCTTTCGCGCTCGTGTTCGACTTTTCCGCTTTGCTAGGGGGACAACCTTAATTGAAATAGCTGTATACACTAGATAGCGCATCTCTTTTAGTAAAATTGAAGCCAAGAATATTCCAGCGGTTACCCCTATTTGAATATATGGCGGCCATGTTGGAGTTTCCCACTCGCTAATAAACGCTTAAAAAACAACAATAAATTTCATCATTTGAATAGTTTGAAAATGTATTTGGAATAGGTTTAACTTAATGTTTAAGCGCGACCCTAGTATTGAACCTTGTGGGACCCCAGTTTGTACCATAATTTAGCAGTTTTCGCTTGACATTACTTGTTTATATTTTACAATTTGTTCCCTGTTTGTGAGGTTCCGTAATACTCTAATTTACTAATGTCTAATGAGAATCTTGTGATCAATATGGTATCAAACGCTTTTGACAAATCTAGGAAAATGCCAACGGTGTCGGTGCATAGTTTCCTTGATCAATTTCTTTTGTAATTTTGTTAACAAGTTCGATTATTGCAAGTTCAGTTGATCTGTTTTTTTCTCAACCCATCATAATATTGATGGTCAGATAAAATTCTATTCTTTACAACATAATTTATTAATATAATCGTTTGTACATGCGTTTTCAAGTATTTTAGCAAAACAATTAGTTAAAACTGATATTGGTCTGTAGTTTTCAAATTTGTTTTCTTCGTTTGATGTAAATATAGGTGTTACGATAGGGACGTTTTTATCTGTTTAGGGATAATACCTGTAGTAAATGTTAATTGAATATATGTGTATTAAAGTGGTTTTGATATTACTTCACTCACCTGTTTAATAATTTTCGCATTGAGACTATCATATCCCGGGCTTTTATTTCAATTTAAATAGTCATGTATTTTATTTTCCACCTCTATTTCTGTTATAGGATCAAGAAACATACTATCAAAATAATTATCAGTTAAATATTTGCTAAAATTTGGCTTAGGTGCATGCGTAATTTCCTTCGCTAGGTACGTTGGGTCCGATATTAATAAAGTAGTTGTTGAATTTATTGGCAATTTCCTTTGGGTTTATAATAGAATCTGTTGAATTAGAGTCAATAAATTCATTTGAGATTTCATTTTTCTTTGTTTCCTGTTTATTATCTCATTTAGAGTTTTCCACATCATTTTGGAATCGTGCTTATATTTAATTAATTCACTGGGAAAAAAATGTGAAATCCATACAGCACACTAGTCACTATGTCTATGAAATTTGTGATAGTATATCCACACTATTTCCATACTATATCCATAGTATGGAAATATACAATTATTATGGATAATCAAAATCCGTTCTATTTGCAATAAAGTTCCATACAATTTCCATTCTATGCATGACCTTCTATGGATTTAGTTCAAAATTTTCCAGTGATTCTTGTTCATAATAATTTTTTTTGGATAATCTAATTACATGATTTGGTTTGTTTTTATATTTTTTGTATACATTCTCATTTATTTTACTTAAATCGGATAAGTATTTGTTGTATATTTATTTTTCTTTTTGATTGATTTTAAAACACATTTTGTTATCCATGGACTTCCATATTTATTAATGTTCATTTTTACTTTTGATCTTTTAAACAATTTTTGATGTTGAAACAATGGTCAATGTTTGGAAAATCTGGGCGAGGGGTTCTAGTATATATAATAATATATACATGAGCTATATAATATCATTTTCATTTGATGTTTCCCTGCACTCCTGCAGATCCATAGCTCTGTCATGCTCTGCCTCTGACTGTTAAAAGGCAGTAAGGGAATCAACACTGAATTTGGTTTTATAAAGAAGCAAACATTGCTGTAAATGTTAGGGAAAAGTAGTATTTAAAAGCAGATAAAGGTATATTTTAATCAGAGGTGTAGCCAGGGCTGGGGCCGGGGGGCCCGCACCGCCCCTCTGGCAAAATTTTGCCCCCCCCCCTGATAAAATGTATTGTATAAAAAATGGAATCCTTGATTATATAGCTTTATGCTGTCAATAATGCAAAATTCTGTAGAATATATGCTTTGCTGCGCATCAGTGTAAAACCTAAAATCTTGTTCGCTTATTTGCGGCACACAGCTTGAAACACATACCTTTTCTAACCCTAATTATTTCAATATGTATTATATGAGGGTTAGATGAAGTTTAAGCCAATCTGTTTTTTCACTGCACAGAATACCCAGCACTGCACAGAATGCCTTGCGCGAACTTTACGTTTCGAGTCACTGGCGGCTTGGCCCCCCCTGGGTTTTTGCCCCCCCCCGACCAAAAATCCTGGCTACGCCTCCGAATTTTAATGGGGCTATTCCTTGATTTAAAATAGCTAAAGCATTTATTCACAATCATTCTATGTCACAAAATTGTCACCGTCTGGAATTTTATAGACCTACTTCATTTTTGCAAGATGAAGTACTTACCATTTCTGTCGTGCAGTGGCCATTGATTGACAATGAAATATTTGAAAATATGCAAATACAATTGTAAATTCATTTGAATATTAAAATTTTTGTTTGACGACAACGGAAAATCGTGTAGATCGTGTAGGAGTGAAATGCTTACATGCGAAGATCAACATCTCATGGCAACAGAAATGGACATTCGTACACATTAGTGTATAAAAAGAATACAGTCAATTATAAAAGTAAGGAAATATAAAACATTGACATGTGACCATTTTTCTACTAATTTGGTATACATGAAATACTTTGCTCATTTCTCAAAGAAAGGCTGTTATTGATATGTTGTGTAGGTGTGCAGCTGCCATATTGAATGGCCTTATGTACTCGTACAATCATGTATTTTCAAATATAACTTCACAGTATCTTAGAAACTTCTGTGGTTTATATTATATATGGACTGGTCAGAGCCTTCTCTTTATAATCAAACTTCATCACTTTAATACTTTTATACTAGCTTTAAATTTTAAAGCTTTAAATTTTAAAGCTAGTATAAAAGTATTAAAGTGATGAAGTTTGATTTGGACCATTTTTGATTTGTAGCATTTAATATAATTGTTTATATCAGGAGTTCCATCATGCTTGAAGGCAAACGAAATGTTAAGATGGAAGAGACTCTGGTCAAATTGATTGTGAATATTATATACTTGATTAGGTTCAGAATCTGAACCACATGCACTTGTGATTGGTTATTTGTAAATTAAAATATCATGTCAAACTGGTTTGGGAAATATATGTGTACAGTAGCTAATTATATTCTGCAAATGTATATTATATGTACTGTACTTGGTATCATGTTATAATTAGCTATATATTTTACATGTTTATTTCCAATAACCTGAACCTAAATATCAAGTATGTCTGAACCTAAATATCAAGTATGGAAGTGATATTTGCAATCAGTTTGACCAGAAGCTCTTCCATCTTGGTGTTAATTATTCTGCATTTTTTCGGGGCTTCTGGAACCAGGGTATAGGTTGATCGATAGTGCCTGTAAATGCCACTTCAATTCTCTTCAAGAAACTAGTAAAATTGTTTTGTTCTCTACAGTACCAGAATATGATATAGTTTCAAATATCTTTGAGGATTATTCTGCAGTGAAGAATTGTTCACACAGCTTTGAAGTGATTGGATGATATATCTAGCTGGATTATTGGGCCTAGTTCATTGATCTGTTAATTTAAGGCTTAAATAGAGAATAATACATGGGTGCGCAGAAATACCAGATTTATTTCTCGTGTTGAACATGATATCTCGCAAGTGATCATGTTCAACACAAGAAATAAATCTGGTATTTCCAAGCACCCATGTGGATGTATTTTTCTGTTTATTATATACAGGACAGTCTTTGAAAGTGATAATTTTTACAGAAAAGCGATAATTGAAAAGCGATAATTTTCACATGTGAGATTATCATAAATAATCTCACATGTGAGATTATCACTTTTATCAGTGCTCGAAATCTCTATAAAGCAGTATACTTTATATAATAAATAAGTATAATATATGGTACCGATCGAATCAAGAATGTCAGCCATATTACTTGTGTTAACTTTATACTAAGACTGACAATATGTCAAATCAGGCATTTAGAGAGTGGCTTAGTTTGCAACTGTATGGCATGCATGCTGTTTTATTTAGAGGTGTACCAGAGAAAGCTTTTTTGAAAAATATATGACTGAATTATCCAGCTGATCGAATACCGGACATTTTTTATATAAGGTTCGGGCTTTCATTTGAGATAAAATAATGATTTTATAAAGTGAGAGTGTTTGTAATATTTTGACTTGAAATAATAGGAAAGAACTTTGCAGTGTAACATCAATAAACTTGCATATAATTGCAAAAGCCTTGCCCACATACAACTTTTAAAGTAGAATCCACTTTTCTCTGTTATAATGTGTTAGAACATCAGGCTTTCTTGCCATCCTACTTTTCCTACTTTTTCCTACTTTTCTTCAACTTTCCTACTTTTCCTATTTTTTGTTAAAAATTGCTTGATTTTCCTACTTTTTCCTACTTTTTCTCATAAAATCCTACTTTTTTAAGACAGCTTGGGGAGTCAGTATGTTATGGCTCTCGTAATTAGATCTATAGGACTCGTAATTTTTATTCCCTATTTGTGTCCCAGATGATAAGATCTCAGGAGGAGAAGAAGTACATTTTCCGAGTATATAATTTAATAGCATCTCTAGAATCATAATCAATAAATTAATAAAGACTCTGAAAGTGCCATTTCCGACGATCTAGAGATTCCAAATATTCACCCCCTCAGTTAATCAAGCATCATATATACAGGGCCGTAGCAACCGGGGGGGGGCAATAATTTGCTAATAATAATTTTTTTTCAAAATCATGCAGACCTTTATCATTTAATCCATGACGAACTGCAAAGAATGAAGATATTACCCATACTTTCCTGCAACTTATCCAATATATAGTTAATTAAATACGCCTTCGCCCATTTAGTACTACTAAATTGTAAATTTCGACATACTAAAACGCTGTTTTCTGACCATCAGAATTCTGTCAAATCTTCCCCAAAGTCCAGGAAATGGCATTTCAGAGACTCTAAATTTAAAAATTTCCTCGGGCCTTCGGCCCTCGCTTTCAGCCCCCCAATCGAAAAGAGCTTCCTACGGCCCTGATATATGCTCCTGCCGCAGTGTGGATTGGTGTATTGTGTAGCCCAATACATGCATTTGAATTGTGTTGCTGCAGAGCAGATGCCTTAGCTTGTATACCGATGCAATTTAAAAGTTTTTGAGAGAAAAATCCTGCATAGATGAATGAGTACATAAAAATATTGAGCACCAAAAATTTACACAACTTCCCCATCAGATATCTAATGGTCTACCCCCCTTACCACATATATCATAGGGCGCCAATTTTGTATAATTTTGTGTTATTTGCATCTCCAAAACTCCTACTTTTGTCCTACTTTTCTACACATTTTCCTACTTTATTCCTACTTTTCCTAAAATTCTAGTCCTACTTTTGTCCTACTTTTCTACACAAGGATGCCAGAAAGCCTGGTTAGATCGAGTCGATATACTATATGATTAGATTACTAGTCACATCATTAGTAATACTATTGGCACTACATACTGTATAGTTGCGTCAAGCTTTCCACCCGGGGGCCAGCTTTCTTCCGCCCTTTTGTCATCAACTGGGTGACAAAACGCTCATTGATGGTGTTAATATCCAGGGCAACAAGTTCTTTGAGGTTACCCTGATGATTAATTGGTTTTGGTAACTAGCATAGTTGTTTTTTTATTACATAATTCTCCATCCAGTAGTGTCACTAGTTGCTGGTGGGATGCAGGAGGAGGTACCATTGATTGGGTAGGCATTACGATTATCTTAGTTTATGCTTGTGATAGTGCCTGATTATTCATGCTGATTGATACATGAAAGCAGCTACCAATTCCATCTCTACTGGTGACAGCAAACAATGTTAGCACAGAAAAATAAACATAATAATATATTATGTTGTGTAATGTGTCTTAATTAATGTGTGTGACTTATTGTAATATTGAAGAAGCATGTTTAAAATAATGAAGAATTTAGCAGTTTATTCATATCTCATCTCATTCCCCAGCCTAGTCCCAGTCGTTCTGAAGCAAGCGCGAGAAAAAAGTGGATGTAGTACGAGACTGGGACCTAGGTGTGACGTCACCGCTCAAGGTGCTTCAGAACGCCTAGCAGATATCAGTATTTTTAATATGGCGGAAAATTTATATATACAAGTAACCTTTTAATTATAAATACGACAATGTTCGTTCATCATGTACATGTTCGATGTCTACATAACCAAATCAAACTGTATTAAAAATGTGCTCAACTAAAAAAAATAAATATACAAATTTAAGATACCGAGTTTGAGCAATCGTTGAAATCCAGATGTTATTTATGTACTCGCAAGTTGTGATCAACACTAGACCATACTGGTATACACAACTACGCTTTCTACTTGACAGGTTTAAATTGCTGATGAGATTGGAAATATTTGCCTGACATGACGGTGTTGTCAAAACATTCTTAGTCGGAGACTCGGCATAATTTTCAAGCTTCTAGATAGCATTTAATATGGCTATATATTTTAGTAAACACGAGTCATATTTAGCCCGTTATTCCATTCTGACCGTATGGCAGCGAAACGTAGCGTACTTCATTGTTCCGACAGCATTAGAGCAAAACTAATGACTTAATTATAAATGCAAAGGAACTTTCCATAACAATTTCCATTTACAAATGAGGTATGCTTGGTAACCATGCCAGGGACCACTTTTTTGAAATCAGGGACCATTTTACCGAAATCTGCTAGGCTCTCTCGCTGAAGCGTTCCGCACAGCACACCCAGGCATAAAACTTTTAAGACTTATTTAAATATATCAAAGCAGCGAATAGAGAGAGAGAGCCTGGGACTAGGCTGCTCATTCCCAAGTTATAAGTACTTTTTGTAGTTTGAGTTAGGTTATGACATTGACCAGTTGTGCTTGAGATGGCAGCAACTACAGGAGAAAGTCTAGTATCTTAGAGGTGCTTCAACAAAATGAAATGAAATTTGTAACAATTAATTAGTAAGTGCACTTAGCCAAACGTTTTGTTATGCATGTTTATAGTGTTGTCATGGTAAAGGTTTCCTTCTTACGTACAGTACATTTGTCTAATCCCTTGCTTTTGATGAAAATTAATATGTAATGCAATTTTGCAATTTTATTTATTAAATATAAACATTGTGACAAGTTTAAGCTATTCAATTAAAACAAGCGTTCGTTGCAAAGGGTCTGTAGCAAACATTATTTAAATAGAAAGAGAGAGACCTGGAAATTAGTCGGTTGTCATGATAACCATATAAACATACAAAAATGTTTGCTTAAGTGCACTTACTAATTGTACGAAATATCACAATATTTTATTATACTATTGTTGAATCAACTCTGAGATATTAGACTTTCTTCTTCTTGCTACCATCTCAAGCACAACCAGTGCAAGGGCGGATTTTCATTTCTTTGAAAGGAGGGATAGAAAAATTTCTGGTGGGGTGCAAGCGGCACCACTCAGTGAGTTTCGGCAGGGGTTAGGCATTTGGGTTAAAGCCTTTCACACAAAATAGGAGTGAAGCGAAATTTTGGTGGAGATGAACACTTTATTAGAGTGGTTAGAGTGATTATAGGGGGTTTAACCCCCCCCCCCCAACCCCCCAGTAAATCCGCCCATGAACCAGTGACGTCATAGCTCAAAATACAAAAGCCTGATAACTTGGGAATGAGATGAGATATGAATAAACAGTGTGAAACTAATTTGTCGTTAGTTTGAACATACTTTCAAGTGATGCAATAAAAAATAGGGGCAAAATTTCATTTTATAAACACTTTAAGAGATAAGTTGACAATTATATTTTCCTTAATTAAAGTTGAAAAATGTAAAGGCAGAAATGCAAAATTTTTACAAATGTCATCAATCAGGGCGTGGAACTTGCGTGAAATTGAAATTTTGTGACACTTCTAATTTAGAGACATGGAAGAGAAAAGTGAACATCTCGCTCTGTCCGAGAGAAAAAAACAAACAGACAATGAAGACCAGCAAGATATGCAGGACACATCTGCAACACAAAATTTGGTGGACTCAACAGATCACTTTAGTTGGGAAGAACAAGGATGCTTGTGTTCGTTTGTCCCAAAGCGGTACATGGTAACATTCTTGGCCATGTTTGGTTTCTTTAATGCATATGCCCTGAGAGTCAATCTGAGTGTGGCAATGGTTGCCATGGTGAATAATGTGACAAAGTTTGGACATAGTCTTGAAACTGAGGTTTGTAATACGTATAGGGCTGCTCCCAATTAGTAGATTAATCGATATTTTTTTCGTTTTTTTCCCCGCAATCCAATATATACTTAACAGTATTCGCGCTGCGTTGCCAAATCGGATTCAGTGTGTCTATAGGCCTTTACTCTTTAGAAGTGTCAAACGTAAACTCAACATCGTCATTGTCTTGTCAGTTGTTTAATTACTTGTGAGAGAAAGTGTGCAATCTATAACTTCTATAACAATCTATAACGCAAATACTGACTGAATTGTTGGGTGACAACAGGAGAGGGACATGTCAAATTTAAATTAATTACAAATAATATTCATTTATGCTATTCGAGGTTTAATTTATGATAAAATGTGGCATAAGACAAGTAGATAATGAATTGATTACAACCTCTTGAAATGTTCTCTGTTGTAGCATGAAAGCTTTAACTCAATTTCATTAGCTTTCTATACATATAACAATTTTGAAACAAAAAATGAAAACATTAAAATAATTGAAAATTTCTGTGTAGTCTGTTGACCTCCTCAGTATTTCGCCATATTGTTCATACGTCATATAATACAAAAAAAGGTGAAGCGAATACTTGATGTGAATTATTTACATGTGTAATTATAGTTCAATTTTATTTGTCTCAAGTAGTGATTTTTGCTTATACTGTATTTTCAAGGATGTTGCAGAGTTTAACTGGGACACCAAGTTGCAAGGTAGTGTATTCGCATTCTGTACGTTTTTTGTTGTGATGTTTCGGACCTAATTTCCATTTAAGAATAACGATTGGGAATTTTTAAAAAATCTATTCACTTGATAGATATAAATAAAAAGATAATTTAACTGATCTTCAATATGGTAGTATGAAACTTAAGTACTTAGTGCATGATCTTGCTTGATGTAGTAATCACAAATATGGCTTCATGCAAGATTTCGCATGCTGACATTTTCGAATTTTTGCAAGCCATTTAGGGTAGTATTATGTCACAGGGTTCGCCACACTCTGGTGGGATGGTTCCAGAGTGTGACAGAGAGAATACCTGGGTACGAATTTTAGGTTTAGGCAGTTTTAATTTTTATCCGCAGTGTAATTGGTACAATAATAAATATGTTTGGATTCAGCTTCACACTACGTTCACACGAGATCAGAGTCAACGGACGAATTCAGAACCTCACCCAAATTCTTCCGGTTCTATTTGTTCACATTCATACGGTTACCTGTGTTCGAATTAAGGGGTTTTTATACGTCGCATGACATCGTGTAAAGCGAAATCGTGCAAATATGGCAACGGTCCCGAAAGCCCCTCCGAATGCCTTTGGAAGGTTGTGGCGCGCCATTTTAGACTTTCAGATGCTAGGGCGATGGCAGGAAAGGCGGGGGAGGCGAAGGCGAGAGAAAGAGAGCAATTTGTATTTAATTTATTCAAAATGACGTCAATTAAGAACTATTAAGAAACTTTAAGTTTGATTTCGAGTTGTTGCCTGTTATTCTGGCCTTGTTATATACTGGCCGAAACAATCATTGTACGTTTTTCATTATCTTCGTATTCAAGTAAGAGTTAAAGACTATTAAGTGTTCTGCTATTTGTGGTTTTAAAGATATAGCACTGTTCAAAGTTAGACATATTTCTGGTATAAACTGGAGAGTAATTATAAATCAAAGACGCTGCTTCTTCTTCCGGTGTCGGAAACTTATGTTGACTCTGTCTGGCTTCATTTACAAAGAAATTTGACATGTACTGAGTGAGTTTAATTGACATTTCTTGGTGAGGAATATTTTCATTCAATGTCCACTCGAACGCATTTTTCTCCGCATGCCATTGAATACTCTTCCGATCTATATTTTATTCCCTCCATGGTCGAAACAAATTCCTCGCCATTTCTGTCGTTGTTTGTCGACAAAATACGGAAGAAATTCCTGATATTTTCATTTTCCTTAAATTTTGACACTAACACTGAATAGTGATGCATGTTAATCGTAGTTGGCGCTGTGGATAAAAATTTCGCCAAGTCTTCCGGAATGTCGCGAAATAATTTACTATTTCGATAATTTGACGATAAGTTAAGCGGTATTGTGTAATTTTCGGAATCTGTTCTCGACAGAAGGTGAACGTCGCTGCTGGCCAAAACCGATAAGAATTGATTCCCTAGACAGGTTCCCCAAATGGGAAAATAATCGCCCGCATCGTACGATTTCTTGGCTAAATTAAAAATCTGTTTTCCAATTCGAGCATATCCTGACGTGACAAAGTTGACACCTCCTCCAGGGAAAAGTGCGCCATTAATTGAATAAAACAGTTTCTCAGTTTCGTCCTCGTTAAGATCGTTCATTATTGGTACAACACGAGCTCCAGACGATTCCAAATACTTGATGTAAGAAGCAGCTATGTAGGACTGGCCAAGCTTCTCAAAACGTTCCCCTTTTGTCGATTGCGCCATAACTCCGATGATAGGCCGGTTGTTGGGAATGGTATGTAGCTTCACGTTGACTGGAATTGTTCTGCATGTATATACCATAACTAGCAAAAGAAAGCCAACAGTCAACTTCATCTTTTCTGCTCTTGATGATATTTTGGATTTGAAACGAGTTTGTGCTTTATTTACGCGCTTCTGATGAAGTTGTTGTCTCAACGTGTTTAAGCACGAAATTTAATAATATGGAAATTATTTTACAGGAATGCGGAAGTGCAGTGCGACTAGGACGAATTTGAGTATTCATTGTGACTGTCATGTGGCGTGAGTAAATATAGTCGTGTGCATACTAAGACGCTGTACAGCATATATTTTTCTTTCATTTCAGGCGCATTTTACTCTAAAAGTTTTTTTTCTCCCAAATTTGACTCAAATTTCGTTTTATAAGCAAAGCGCATGTAAAAAATAATAGATGTTGATCCTTGACCGATTGAAAAGTTAAACTCTTCAAAAACACTTTAAATGATTGTATTGACATGAATGAGCGTACAAACCATAGAACGACCTTGTGCAAACACAAGTATAACCCTGGAGTATACCCTGGAGTATAACACTGGAGTATAACCCTGGAGTATAACCTTGGAGTATAACCCTGGAGTATAACCCTGGAGTATAACCCTGTAGCTGGAGCTTCTGTGACATGGTAATTAATACCTCTATCCCTTTATTTTGATAAATATATTTACATAAGTTAAATCACAGTTTGGTTAAATTCTATCTTTTCACTTGTCAACACTTCACCGCCTTACGCAAAAAAGCGTGAAACACTTGTATGGCAGTAACTGAAGTAACTCCATCAACAGGGGTGGAAAAAATATTTTGCTTTCTGGGACCGCAAGAGAACATTGAAAATTTTCTGCAAATAATCAAGTAAATTGACACTCAGACTCTAACTGTGTGATGTTGTCAAACTGAATTTTGAATTTTAGAAGTCTGTAACAGCTATTTCCTGTGATTTCACAGAAATATCCAAAGGGAACAACACAATTTGTGTGGTTAGGGAAGCCTCGCATATCGGTTTTGTCAATGAGAAGTGTCATATGGACGTTTCTCCGGAAACCCCCCCACCACCACCACCACCACAACCACCACCACCCACCTTAGAAACGTCACATATAGTTATCCATATTTTGTTCTTATAGTAGCAATGCTTCCGCGAGGAATATGTCATCTTCTGCTGACATATTTGTTTTATTAATACACATGAACTCTCAAAACAACTTTTTTTGCTTGAAATATTGACACTGATTTTAGCGCATTTTTCAAGGCATTTTTCTTGAAATTTGAGTGTTTTTAATGCAAGGAAGGCATAATAATATAAATGTATAGAACAGGTATGGTATTACGAGTGTATAAACTGATGTTTGTATCAAGTTGTTTCCGCCTTTTTTATATTCTGCAAATATGATTCCGAAATGTTAAGGATTTCGAAAAAACTATCGATTTTTTCCATGATGTTTTACATAGAAACATCAAAGCTGCACCCCCCCCAAACAAACAAAATTTTTAATATTTTTTTTTAAACTTTTTGCATTTTAATTATATTTCACTATAGGCCTATATTATTCAACTTAACTAAAATGTAGCTAAATATAGTACTTCTTAATATGATCTTTCACTTGGAATTGCGTTAGGTCGACAATTGTTGTAGTGTACTGTTGAACAGGGGTGGAAAAAAATTTTTGTCTAGAAATTTTCTGTAAAATTTGCAATGTTACAATTACAAAAATAACAAAACAAATGCATAATTATTGTATTATTTATACTTTAGTAATAATAGGCTTTGGGCTGGTTTTAGTATGCTCGTACATCGCAACAGTTGTCTGTTATATACCACAGTTATGAGTTATGACCAACTAGTAAGGATCTAACGCTTAACTAAGTGTTCTATCATCTTATTTATTCCATCACTTTTATTTGTTTACTATTTAATTTGCATTTTATTGGAGACTTTGCAGAGCATATGTTTATCATTTTACCTCATTGTGATAGCAGGGGTGGGTAAAAGAATTAATTTGATAATTTCTGTCAAATATTTAAAGGGGTGCCGATGTTAGTGTGTACAGTGTAAATAAAGTAGAATAGTTGTAACTTGTAAGTTGAGTAAACAGAGTTATCTCAAAATGTTGAAATATTTTCTGGAAAATTTTCTGCAAAACTCTCAACTCAAAAAACTCAAAACAATTTCTGGGAACTAGGTTCCCAGGTTCCGATACTTTTTCCACCCCTGCTGTTGAATACCAAGATTTTGTTGGCATCTCAGTGATCTCACTCAATTGAATAATAGTTGAAGGGTCTTGTAGATGGGAATTATCGAGTGGAAATCTATATACATTTACTAAACCTAACCTGCAGGAACAATTGCGAAAAATGCAACTATGGCCCTGCGATTCTGGTGCAGCACTCTAACGAACTCGGATTCTAACCCCGATAACTGTGCAGTACTGTAACGTCGTTTACACTATAAAGCTATGCCTAGCATTCTGTTATCTATAACAGCGTTACTGGTATCAACTATGTATCCACAGACCACTACGCATAGCACTCTGGGTGCAAATCTGTACGTTATGTGGCTATGGCATTAATAAAATTGCTGTAGTGTAATATAGGTTATAAAATGCGGTCAAATATCTACATACACTGATACACTTTGTTAAGTCTAAATTGGTATAAGCGCTCCAGTTTCAATGCATAAAGCAGATGAACGACTCATGAACAGGCAGTAAGTAATACGCTCATACTTTATATCGCAGAAAGGTGCTAGAAAAGACGTCCAACTCTTCTATTCTTGAGATAGCAGGAGTTCGACTTTGGACAACAGCTGTTTCGAGCATGCGCAGGGCTAATTATCCAATCAGAAACCAGGATTTCTTGTATTAAATATTGTAACATCTCCTGCCTTCGGCAGATATAGCAGGAGTGACACACGAGTTGTATGTAAATCAATATATATTACCTGAAAATGAGCTGTTGCAGAGTTGCAGTTGCTAGGTAACAGGGCTGTAAAACTTTGTAAATGTAATAGAAAGCAGGAAATGAAAATAATGAATACGACCAGAAAAATTACCATGACTTTTTAAAGTTCAAGATTGGACACTTTGAAAGATGGGACAGTCTGAAACTTGGACAATCATTTCTCTATTTTGTGGAAAGTTTTAGTCCTGCTGAGCAGGACCGCTAGCTACACCCACTGATGAAGGGTCTGATCCTACGGTGAATAATATATTTTCAGGGCTCACATTGATACCAGTTCTTCTGAACTGACGTGACTACCCTGACGAAATAAAGTTGATTTGATTTGATTTATAAAGATGCTAAAAAGGCAATACTATGGGGCACTACCTAGCCTGCGTTTAGTACGGGCGGGAAAAGAGGAAACGCCTGCCCATGCAAATGGCTATGACAAATTTGTTTTCGCCCATTAAGGATGATTGACGTTTTGTAATTAGCACCTTCACCCAATCATAGTCGAGATTTATATTTAGCATCTTGCATGCTTTTTCGCCTTTTTGCTCGGCAACTAGGGAGATTTGCAGAGATTTTATTTATGTACTATTTAAAACATGAGCAGCAGTGTTTTATCAGATATAAAGATGGTCTGATAAAACCCGCACTGCGAATGTTTTAAAGTGCTTCAAAAACGATCGATCTAGTATAAGTTCATTGGCGAAATACCTTTCAAAAAATTCGTTGTGTATGTAGAGAAAATCAAAGTTAAAGTTTATGTATAAATCAAGGGAAATCTTTATCACATACAAAGATACACGTTTATGATTTTTCTTTGTGGTTTTTCCTCATGAATTATTGAGTTTTTGAAGCTATTTTAGACAACAGTCACAACACAGAGCTTTTATCTTTTAAAGGCTCCTGAACCACGGTTGTTTAATGTATTCTGCCGTATAGCAAATTAACTGCAATATTAAACAGTTGAGCATGTTTTGAAATATTATTCTTAAAATCATCATCCAACCTCATAGCTGCAATGCCAAGTGATATAGCCTCAACTATCTGGTCTTGAATTATACTTTAAAGTGAACAAATAACAAGACAACTATATTCTATAACTATAAGGAATATTCGATCCCTGCTCGGGCAAGCTTTGATTTGCCGATTTGCCGTATTCCGTAGGAAGAATCGCGATAACCGGCGTCTTCACCACGTAGCAAATTAATAATAGACTTTCTCTATTCTGGTTTCAACTGAATTTCGAAGCCTAAATACTTGAAATATAAGAGTTCCCTCGAAAGCATTAACAGGCGGCATATTTTCGATACGCGAGTAAAATTATTGTTGACATTTGAGTTACGTAATTACTTCCGTTAACGAGATTGACCAATGGGAAGCTTTTCCGAAGATTCTTCGGAGAAGAACAAATTAATCATAGGCATTTGGGCAGGCGTTTATTTAACGACGCCCTCTCTTCTCCCGCCCGCACTAAACGCCTGCTACGCAGGCTAGGAACTACCAGGGGAATCGATCCATGCTCCCCAGAAAATTTTGAAAATTAGCTGTTCCAGATTAGCTAAAAATGCATTGCACTTGCCCTATTAAGATGGATGCACTCATAATTGCATTTCTGAGGTCATACCTACTGTACAGGTAACATTCTTTCCATTGGTTAGAATTTTTCTTCTGAATTTCTCCTTTTATCTATTAAATTTTTACAATTATGTTTTTTTTTCTTTCTTGGGGAAATATTTTCTGGGAACTCAAAAAATTTTCTGGGACCAATGGTCCCGTGGTCCGATACTCTTTCCACCCCTATCCATCAAGTAAGAACTTATACATCATTAAAAAAATAATTAAACGCAATATGAGAAACAGCTGTCACTAAGGGTATTATATTTCCCAGCGTTTCTAAATTGACATCTTAAGCGAAATGTTTAAGTTGCTGCCCAAACCATTGAATCATGAGTGTCCCTTTATGTTGTGTGGCGTGGGTTAAAAGTCGTGTGTTGTGGATAAAGTCAGTTAAAGTCGTGGGACACTCATGATTCAATGGTTTGGGTAGCAACTCGAACATTTCGCTTGAGATGTTTCTATATACGTAATTGTTCTTGTAGAAATGCTTGCATGTACAACGATTATTATTCTAGGAAGAAGACCTCTAGGACTATCATTGTACGATAATTAAGTTTGGAAGAATAATTTTCCGTGACCATTTTTGGATATGTTGATCTTAGAGAAATTTCGGTTGAGATGAAGGCCATGCTTGGCATATTCAAGAACAAGCTTTCGTTGGCAGGGATGCAACTACCTGAAAAATATAAGGAGAATTTCGACGTTTCCATCAAAGGCCCTTCGTCTGGAGTTTCTACTCCATACCCTTCGTCTGAAGTTGCTACTCGAGACCCTTCGTCTCGAGTTTAATAATACTCCAGACGCAGGGCCTTCGCTCGAAACGTCGAAATTCTCCTTATATATTTTTCAGGTAGTTGTCACCCTACCAACGAAAGCTTATTATTATTATTAGCGCTACCTACGTGTACAGACCGTTCAAGATTATATTTAATTTCACCCCAACTCCGCGTTTTCTACCAAGCCTACTGTATTTTAACCGCCTATAGAGATGTTGGTTGTTGCTGATCAGAGGACAACTATATTACAGATGGTCAATATTATATTTAATAGAAAAATATACTCTCATTATATTATATTTGCTTCCATAAATACTATCTTAAAGCCTTTCGTCTCTGGAGCCTTATAAACTTTATGAGATCGATTTGAAATTATTTCGGATACTGAAAATATTATCGCACTGTGAAATTACTCTAATATGTACACATAAACAAAATATGTGCTTTGCAGTAATATTATGGCGAATACTCGACACTGGATTGCCAGATATATAAAATTGCGTTAATTAAGCCGAATTACATCTAGCCAATTAGATCAGTCTTGTGTAGTCGTGTGTTCAGCAGTGGATTTGATTCATATATAGACCAAAAAGCCAGAACCAACCCACAATTTAAGAAAATAAAGAATAAACAAAAAGTAAAGATGAAAACACCTTGAAACCAAGGGCAAGGTATCAGGGCCTCTTTTGAGGATGTGTAACTGGGGGGCATATTTCGCGGGGGACCTGGAGAAATTCCAGTCGGCAAGTCTGTATCACTGCAGCTACCAGCATATATATGCATGGTTTAACTAATAAGTATACGTCATAGGGCAGCAGATCAGGCATGTAACTAGGATTCTGAGACAACCGAGTCGAATACCGAAGGTGCGAGCCATCTAGAGGGGTCTGGGTGCATTCCCCCCTCAGAAAATGTTGGATTTCCTGAAGCTCAGATAAGCTATTTCCAGCATTTTGAGGAGTGTTCGAACAAAAAAATTAACCTTATGACACAATTACTGCAATTTTACAGTCTCCCAAATGTAGATGATGGTCAAATTCAGAAATGTTAACAACTTAACATAATTTTCTCACTTTGATATATAATTGCTGGTTGACCACCTACTGCAGGTAGTTCTTAGGGACCTTGTACTGGGGGGGGGGGAAATTGCCGACTGGAAGGGCCAGTAAGAGGGCTGAGGGGGGCGGACATGTTCCCCCTAATCTATATGTTAAAAGAGGCCTTGCAAGGTATGGGCTAGAACAAGACGTAAATTTAAATGTTTATTATAGTGGTTGTATCGTTTTGTTATATTTATAGTTTATTTTTGTATATATTTATTATTATAATCATGATTCTGTAATAGGATCGAAAATAAGCGTTTAAATTTATACGTCTTATTTTAGTCCATATGTTCGGTTTCAAGATGTTTTGGTTCAATTAATACTTGCATAATCATATCACTACCTGTGGCTGTTGCAACTAGATATACATATCAGTTCACTGTGAATTTGGTGGCCGGTACACATTCATGTGGTCCTTTGCCATTGGGTTCGACAGCTCTTTAATACATTCACCGATAGGCACTCCGCCGAAATGTATAACATCACTGAAACATGTATAGAGTAAATTGTATTCGATCTAAATACAAACATAAACTAATATAAATAAATTATAAATTAAAAGAAGTCTGTAACTTACTTCTTGGCAAGTTCAAAACAACAACATAAACAACATCAGAGACAGAGTCCAATTCTTTAACAGCGAAACAGCGTGCCTTGTTCAGCTTGTCCGTTTTCCGCGTTTTTGCATAATTATAGTAATTATATTTACAAATAACAAATTACGTAACTTTTCGCAACATTCATATGCCTATATAAACTCGAAACGAATAAACTATAAATTATGTGGTAAAAAAGTTCAACTTGGTTCTTTATTCTTCTTTTCTATCCGTGTGTCACATATTCATTTAATCTCATTTGATTGATCTTTCCATGTGTCATGGATTATAGTTCTCTCCATTCTATCCTGTTCTTTGAACTTTTCTCATGTACCGGTTATATAATAAATATGGGTTAGTTTATTAGACCTATTCTTCCATTGCATTTAGGTTTGGTTCTTGGTTCATTTTTCTTTGGATACATCACAACTCAGATACCTGGCGGATTTCTCGCTTCAAAGTATGGTGGTAAGAGTTTATTCGGCGGGGGAATACTTCTTGCCAGTATTCTCACCATGCTTACACCAGTGGCTACGAGGCGAAGTGTTTCTTGGCTCATTGCGTTACGTATCTTGGAAGGAATTGCTCAGGTACCATACAGCAGTTCTCATATGCAACTTCCGTAAATCCTTCATTAGTCGGAGGGGGGGGGGAGGCTTTTTTTTCCACTGAGCTCCCTGTATATCTCGAGTTTTGAGAACTTCAGTGATTTCGGCCTATGAGAAAAAGTGAAACCAAAATGGCGGAAATTGACGTCCGTAATCTATAAAGGTCATAAACAGTTTTCATACAATTTTTCCCAGCTGATTCTAATTTCTCCTAACGGATGTTATCGCTAATCAAGTTATCAGTTCATAAAACCACAATATTTCCTCTGACTCGAAGTCAAAATAGGAAATGTCGGCACTCTCCTGACAGCTTCGTGTCAACTGCGCAGACGAACATCACAGGCACAGGAAGGGACTGGCACTGGACGCCAATTTTCGCCATCTTGACCTTGTTCATGGGCATCATTTTTAATTTTGGACTCGAGATCTCACTCCAGATATATATGGAGCTCACTGTATATTTCAAGCACCTTTGAAGGGGTTGTATTTGAGAGGGGGGGGGGGGGCCTAATAGAGAGGGCGACTCATTTAGCTTTGCTGCTACACGGCGAAGATGAAGCGCAATGAACTAACTTTAGTCCAATTAAATTTTAGTCCAATTAATAAATCTAAGCCGTACACATGCTTTTCCTTAATAAACTGGGGCTATATAGAGGATTATCTTATAGTACTATAAAGAGTAAAAGTATTTTCGCAATGTTCATTCTACTCTCGGTAAGCACCAGTGAGGGTAGACTAGTGTAATATTGTAATAAGAGACTTTAGTAGGGACTATAACTTCGGCTGTACTTTTACCAGTTTGTGTTTTGATATCATTTTGTTACATGAAGGGTGTGATATATTCTTCAAATCATGCAGTGATGAGTCGATGGGCACCAGTCTTAGAGAGATCCAAAATGGTAGCGTTGTCTACTTCAGGTATGAGTAGAAACAGAATTTTATTTTATGAGGATCTGATTGGCTTTAAGCAGTGGGTGGAACGCCAGGCTAAAGATAAGGGACTGTCAAAAGGAGTAACGACAATTTCTATACCCAATTATATATTCTTGGATTTAAGCTTGACAAGAACGAATCTATAATTAATATACAGTATTGGTTTTAAATTTTATATGATATAAATAGCTAAACAAATTAAAATAATAAAGTTGAGAACTAGAGATTAGGGTAGGCTGACATGAGACATTTTTTAAAATTCTTTGTTATTTTGATTTGAAAAAGTGAGGAATAAACTTAACAACAATTTCTTATTGAAACTAAACAACTTTTCTTCCAAGAAAAAAGCGATGGATGGCTGTATGAAGATGTTTTGATATCTAGTCGGCATTTTAATTGTCAAGATTTTAAAACAACAACAGATTTTTTTCGAAAAGTAAGGTCGATAATTTTCAAACATGTTGATATCATAAACCATTTCATATAAACAAAAATTGAATGGGCATACCTTTTCGTCATGTTTTCAACGATTTCCATAAGAAAGAGTACAAGCTCAGCTGTTTTTCGTAATCGTCGAAATGCAAAAGTGTAACAGCCGTTTTATAACAAAATGGGTAAAAACACGAATGGCACTAAACTGCAATTGAAGAAAGTACTTTAAAGCATCCATTTCTTATAAAGTAAATAAGTTACGCTAAAAATGTTTTCTCTAAATTCTTAATTGCCGGTTTTGGTATCCATGTCTTGTGTCGTGAAGTTTAGAAACATTGCTTTGAAACACAACACCTTAAATATATATACCCGACGATTACCCGTTCCAAAAAAGGTTATTGTTTTGTTTTTTAAAACACCATGTTGCTACAATTTGCCAAATTTTCCATCGGATCGTGATATAGTAATATTATTAAAGTGGAAGTCAAGTCCGTTCTGCGCATCGGTTCTGCTCATAACAATGTGAGGACCTCTAATGTAAACATTGCCCAAATTTCGAATGTTTTGAATTTTTCTGAACATAATCTCTATTTCGTATTCATTTAGAAGCATAGCGAACCAAAGTGGTGTTAGATATTCAGACAGTACATCATATTTTAAAAAATACAGCTGTTCAAAATGTAAACAAACCGTTTGTTTACATATGGACTTGACTTCCACTTTAATATTATGATTTACACTGATGAAGGTCCGTTGCAAACCTATAGCTATATAACGAACGTATAAATTCTAGGGGCCTTCATTGGAACTTTATTTACAATGCCTGTATCAGGAATATTGGTAAAAATGTATGGCTGGCCTGCAGTCTTTTATTTCTTTGGTAAGTTTATTGTACTGTACCGTACCGTACCGTACTGTACTGTATAGTAATGTGTCAACTTGTATCAACTTGTATTGTATCAACTTGTATTGTATCAACTTGTATTGTATCAACTTGTATTGTACCAACTTGTATTGTATCAACTTGTATTGTATCAACTTGTATTGTATCAACTTGTATTGTACCAACTTGTATTGTATCAACTTGTATTGTATCAACTTGTATTGTACCAACTTGTATTGTATCAACTTGTATTGTATCAACTTGTATTGTATCAACTTGTATTGTATCAACTTGTATTGTATCAACTTGTATTGTATCAACTTGTATTGTACCAACTTGTATTGTATCAACTTGTATTGTATCAACTTGTATTGTATCAACTTGTATTGTATCAACTTGTATATTCTATGGTATAATAATTGTATATGTAATATAATCAACGTACAGTATATTGTACAATGTATTGTATCTTTGGCTTAATTGTCTTACAATCACACACCTTTTAGGTATTTTAGGAATTTTATGGAGTTGTCTTTGGTTCTTTATGGTAACTAACTCTCCGAGAGAACATCCGAAAATTAGTAGAAAGGAACTGAACTATATTGAGCGAAGTTTGAAAGGTGAAAGTGAAACGGAGGTTGGTACTGTTTATAAAACAAACTAAAATCAATTACGCGTATATTTACAATCATGGAAATTATTTCGTAGACTATTGAACAATTCCCCACATTTCCCCCTCCCCCTTTATACAATGTTGACTTCCAATAATCATGGTTTGAACCAACATTGTGCTAGGGGGAGGTATACTATTTCCAGCGATAATGGACGTGTATTATCTAAAAATAAAATGGCTTTACAAAATAGTATGACAAGATACGTTTTAAAAAAGTCTCCGGATACTATTTCCATGATTGCAGTTACATGCATATACTGTATACCGTTATACATTTCAAAAACGATTCTGTGATAATTTCGTTTGAATCGACATTTTATATTATTTAATGAAGTTGAATATGTTGGAAAGAGACAGATAGTTAAAATGGAACAACTGGCGACTAAGCAAGACAACAATAACTTGAAACACATATTTGTGGCATATATTTTGGGCAGAGAAGTGCTCGAAAACAGTTCCGGCCGAACTGTCTAGAGGCTCTCGCTAACCTAAGTTTTATCTAGAGAAACAGGCGAATCTCTAGACTGAAGAGGGCATGCTTGACTCTGTGCATGTCGTTCAGCGAGTTGAGACCTAGTTGGACTGGTGAACAACTATTGGTATAGGGCACATTATCCAGGGTACTCAAAGCTGGATGAGGATACATGCAAAAACTGTAGGTTGTTCTAGAGGAACAGGCAGACCTCTAGATAACAGGGGAACAGGCGGACCCCCGTTCAGAACCGTCAGATCGTCGACATTGAGACCTAGTTGGACTGGTGAACTACTATTGGTATAGGGCAGATTACCCCGGGTCGCAACTGATAACCTGACTGACCACATCGAGTCTCTAGGTCTGCTCAATCGATGCGACCTGAATGAGCAGTGATTGTGCTTGACGTGGTGAAGTGTTGTCAGAGGCGGACATATCGATTTTGACTGGGAGGGTGTAATCACGAAATGAGACCGACTCTGATCGAATTTCTTGATGTGCGTCGTTCACTGATCGAATTTCTTGATTGCAGTAGGCACATAAAACTCTTTGCTAACAAAGTGCATATGCATATCGTGTTACATGTGAACATACTTCCTAATATAACTCAGCTAGAAATGCGTTTTTGCACTTTACATCTTAAAAATATAGTTTAGGGACCGGAGAAATATTGTAACTAATGTTAGCTATTTTGATCATCGCATTTTGGAGTCTGATTTTGGGGGGTTTGAAATTTTCGCTAATATAGAATATCACCCGTGAATGACCTTGCAGAACCAAAATTCCAAATAAAATTGCCAACACGTAATCGTGACATATAGATATCTCCATGTTTGGAAAGTAAATCGAAACTTCATCCCTTTGCGCGTATTTTGAATGATAATTCGTTGATAAACTCGCCGTATTCGTTGATAAACGCGCGTATTTTGAATGATAATTCGTTGATAAACTGGTCCGGATGGTATACCAGGAAGACTTCTAAAAGCTATTGCAACCGAGATAACACCATCCCTGACTAAAGTTTTTAACTTATCGTTGTGTTCTGGAAAAGTGCCTTCAGCATGGAAAACAGCTCTTATAACTCCAATTCTAAAAGAGGGTAATCCCCATGTAGTGACAAATTATAGACCCATTTCCCTCTTATCGATTTTGTCGAAAGTCTTGGAGAGATGTATATACAATCATTGTTACGAGTTTATACAACATAAACTAACCTTCTATCAACATGGTTTCGTTCAAGGCAGAAATTGTGTTACCCAGCTCGTCCGATTTTATCATAAAATCCTTGAGGCTTTAGATAATGGGCATGAGGTTGATACAATTTACTTAGATTTTTCGAAGGCCTTTGATCGAATCTCACATCGTCCACTTCTTGACAAATTGAAACGTCATGGCTTTGGAGGAACACTTCATGACTGGTTTGCGGACTATATTACTGCAAGATCCCAAAAAGTTGTAATAGACGGTGCCTGCTCAGATCTACTAAGTGTTACATCAGGGGTACCCCAAGGGTCTATTCTGGGGCCTCTATTGTTTGTACTCTATATTAACGATCTTCCGGAGTGCATACATAAGCCAACAGATATTGCGCTATTTGCAGATGATTCAAAGGTGTCTCAGATAATTGGGAGTTCCAATGACGGTATCAACCTCCAATGCAACTTAAATCGATTACATTCCTGGAGCATTGA
>CACRXK020006036.1:2249-26292 GCA_902702795.2 Paramuricea clavata
TAGTTTCTATAGCTTTTTATTTGTCTTACAGTTGAAATATATGTTGTGATTGTTTACGAAATATATTGAATTATTTGTCAATTGTTCGTTCATTTTATGCATGACGAAACCCGAAATTTATAGTTTGATGGTCACAACAAATTTGAGCATAAAAATGTTAAAATTGTACACTAAAGGTATTATATTCGAAATCACTGGAACACGACTGGTTTTAAATATGCTTGAACTGAATTTCATACATGGAGTATTTCAAAAGTTCTGATCGGTTATCTCTGTTTAAAAACTTTTGAAAATCATGCATATATGAAATTCAGTTCAAGCATATTTAAAACTAGTCGTGTTCCAGTGATTTCGAATATAATACCCAGTGTTTTGGGTGTACAATTTTAACATTTTTATGCTCAAATTTGTTGTGACCATCAAACTATAAATTTCGGGATTCGTCATGCATAAAATGAACGAACAATTCACAAATAATTCAATATATTTCGTAAACAATCACAACATATATTTCAACTGATAAGACAGAAACTAGAACAATGTATAAACGAACAATATTTTACTCATATCATGAGTAACATACCAATATGTGCACGGGCAATAGGACAGGTGTAGTGTTGTTAAATAGAAAGTTAGAAATGGTATTATATATTATGTTTAAAAGATCAGAATATTCATAACTTCTTATTTTGTTTCATAAATAGTTCTTTAATTAATATTCGAAACAAATTCCATATCTGCTTCTCGTCTGCCATCGCCATGTTTACTCTTCCCAATCTACATGCTACACGGCATTGCCGCCCCTCCTGGCAAAATAATAAGCAAGCGATTGCCAGGAGGGGCGGCAATGCCGTCCAGCATGTAAATTGGGACGAGTAAACATGGCGATGGCAGACGAAGCAGATATGGAATTTCTTTCGAATATTAAAGAACTATTTATGAAACAAAATAAGAAGTTATGAATATTCTGATCTTTTAAACATAATTATAATGCACGAGTAAGTATAATACAATTTCTAACTTTCTATTTAACAACACTACACCTGTCCTATTGCCCGTGATGTGTTCAAAATCACCTCAAATTTGAATAAATCCAATCCCAAAAACTAGTTAAAAATTTATGCATGCGGAACAAGCAGTTGTGCCAATGTTTACAGACCACCGTCCACAGTACTACTTGGTTTGTGGGTTCAAATCCCAAAACGCTGAACTTATAAGTTACTAAAAAAAAAAATGGATCCGATGGATCCGGTGGATCTGATGGATCCGATGGATCTGATGGATCCGATGGATCCGATGGATCTGGTGGATCCGATGGATCCGATGGATCTGGTGGATCCGATGGATCTGATGGATCCGGTGGATCCGATGGATCCGATGGATCTGATGGATCCGGTGGATCCGATGGATCTGATGGATCTGGTGGATCTGGTGGATCCGATGGATCTGGTGGATCCGATGGATCCGATGGATCCGGTGGATCCGATGGATCTGGTGGATCCGATGGATCTGGTGGATCTGATGGATCTGGTGGATCTGATGGATCTGATGGATCCGATGGATCTGGTGGATCCGATGGATCTGGTGGATCCGATGGATCTGATGGATCCGATGGATCTGGTGGATCCGATGGATCCGGTGGATCTGATGGATCCGATGGATCTGATGATCCATCAGATCCATCGGATCCATCAGATCCACCAGATCCATCCGATCCATCAGATCCATTTTTTTTTTAGTAACTTATAAGTTCAGTGTTTTGGGATTTGAACCCACAAACCAAGTAGTACTGTGGACGGTGGTCTGTAAACATTGGCACAACTGCTTGTTCCGCATGCATAAATTTTTAACTAGTTTCTGGGATTGGATTTATTCAAATTTGAGGTGATTTTGAACACATATTGGTATGTTACTCATGATATGAGTAAAATATTGTTCGTTTATACATTGTTCTAGTTTCTATAGCTTTTTATTTGTCTTATCAGTTGAAATATATGTTGTGATTGTTTACGAAGTATATGGAATTATTTGTGAATTGTTCGTTCATTTTATGCATGACGAATCCCGAAATTTATAGTTTGATGGTCACAACAAATTTGAGCATAAAAATGTTAAAATTGTACACCCAAAACAGTAGGTATTATATTCGAAATCACCGGAACACGACTAGTTTTAAATATGCTTGAATTGAATGTCATACATGCATGATTTCAAAAGTTTTTAAACAGATAACCGATCAGAACTTTTGAAATACTCCATGTATGAAATTCAGTTCAAGCATATTTAAAACTAGTCGTGTTCCAGTGATTTCGAATATAATACCTAGTGTTTTAGTGTACAATTTTAACATTTTTATGCTCAAATTTGTTGTGACCATCAAACTATAAATTTCGGGTTTCGTCATGCATAAAATGAACCATGGATAATAAAATAAATGGATAGGAAACTAGCTGACGTGACCTAATGTTTTCAATGGGCTGATGGCGTGATTGGATGTTGAAACCACAGAGTAGAGACATACAGAGACGTAACTAGTGTACCCACTTTTTTGTGCGCATGCTCGGCAAGTTACTAGATGCATGCATCTGATTGGATGACGACCTGATGACGACTCACTTTAAACTTGCTGAGCACGCGCAGTTGATCATTTTTCGCCCGGTCGCCTGAAAAAAAGTGGGTACATGAAAACGCAGACAACGGTCAGTTACGTCTCTGTATGTCTTATCTACTCTGTGTTGAAACCTAGTTGCAAACCAAATTCTCAAAAACGGCATGTTTAGCAATAATACAGCTAAATATTTTAGTCAAAGAGCAAATGAATATAACTACGCCATTCTACGATGAAATCTCTAAGTATTCCCGGTCAATTTTAGCAAATATTTCAAGCACTAAACAGTGAAAAGGCATCCCA
The DNA here is from genome assembly GCA_902702795.2 of Paramuricea clavata. Classification (NCBI taxonomy): domain Eukaryota; kingdom Metazoa; phylum Cnidaria; class Anthozoa; order Malacalcyonacea; family Plexauridae; genus Paramuricea; species Paramuricea clavata. Next base: position 5,161 of record CACRXK020006036.1, read on the forward strand.
AATTTCGTTAAAATTGGGGACGCCAATTTCGTAGCTACAAATGTAAAAAAATACAAAACAAAGACGAAAAACATTTACCCTGAATACTTTGTCGTGGCTTAGGCATGTTTTTAAAACAATTAGACCAGTATATGCTTCAATATTACTCTTTTAAAGCGGAAAGTATAGCGAAACAACAAAAATGCCGAGAACTTTGCAATACGCGTGACGTCACAGATTGCAACTAGGTTGTTTTTGCTTACGTCAGCTAGAGTCCTATCCATTTATTTTATTATCCATGGGTTAAGCTAACCCAGCTTTGAACAACCGACCCCTGGAAACTAAACAGAAGGCTTTATGTTTTTGTCGGAGTTTATGTTAATTTCTGTACGGTTACGTTGATGAGCTCATTGTATTTTCGTATTCTGAAGTAATCGTTCAATAGAGATGGCTGAGATAAAACGTGCAGCAACCACGATGAATAATAATTGAGGACGTTGAGACAAAGGATTTGTACTCGGTGAGGGACGGTTCAACATCAAACAAAGCTCTTCTGTTCTGTAGCTGTTCTCACCAAAAGTCGGGTACATAAATATAATAAGCAATTATTGGATGAGGCTGAGCATGATATCAAGAATTATTCAGACTGAGGTCAATGTTATCTGCCGAAGCGAAGCTGAGGCGGATAACATAGACCGAGGTCTGAATAATTCTTGATATCATGCGAAAGCCGAATCCAATAATTGTTTTATTATACATTTAAAGACATGAGAAACGTATAAAACGATTCCTGTTCATGAGGTAGGAAAAGTACAATTTGAATATCAAACACCTTGCACAAAATCAAAGGTCAGCTAAATATTCTATTTCTACTTCTATTTACCCCTTTGTGGCTTTTTTCGTGCTTTCACTATCCTTATCTGCCAATAATTCGGAGAGTTCACTTTCATTCAGCGAAGCAAATCTGCTGTAGGCCATTGTTTTTTTTGGTTTTTTTCGCGATCTTATAGGTTCAAGCTTTTGGCCGCGCAAGGGTTTGGGCACGAGAGAGTCCAATAATTTTTATTTTGGATGCAAGTTCGATCCAAAAAAACAATTATTGGACGCCGATGACGTCATCGGCGGAAAATACGTAATAAATGCCGAATACTGAAAATTAGCCGGTGCTTTCTGACCAATTAGAAACGAGAATACATATTAAATGTATAATAATAACTATTATTGACAATGCTTTACCTTGACTCCTTCATACTCAGAGATCTCTATGATAAACTCCATGGCAGAATTCTTAATTCTTGAAGTCTATATATTCATACAGGTTATAGTAAAGATGGCTGCGTGTTCACACCACAAATGGGAAATAAATATAAAGATGACTACTGGTTGTTTCTTTCAGTAGTGCCTATGCCAACATATGACTTAAATATCCTTTAAAAGTTATCTTATACAAATATACTTACCATATCTCCTGTTTTGGGCAGCAATAAAGGAATAGTCTAAAAACGATCAATAGAAAAACATTTTATGCAATAATGAAACTAACACATATGTGCAACAATCTACCATTAAAGTGTTTTTTGAAGTACACTAATAACTTATTATGCACCACTGTAATCTGGAGCCGGTTAATAGTTCGAAAGCCGGTCACCTTAACCCTAGGTCAACCGAAAATTCAAAGCAAATTTCCACCCAGTTTGTTTTTAAACTTGGAAATATTTCTTCAGAATCTTGTCTGGATCAATAGGAGTTTTCTTTTCAGAAGTTTTGAAATAAATGCATGGACGTGCAGAAATACACAATAAAACAGCGGTTTAATTCTAAGATTTGTACTAATCCAGCATTGCACAACCGGCCCAGGACTATGTAAGTTTCACAAACCATGCATTAACCGACGTATACAGTATAAGTGTCCTCCACTATTACATTAATTATTACCTTTTGCAGAACAAATGGGATTTCGCTTTGAGCTTCTCTAAATATAAATAAAATTGGACATGTTAGAATTAACAAAAGTAAGTTGTTTATACTTTTATGATAACGAAAAGCTTATCACGTTCTTATAACGTTCCCTTATCAGAGCAACTCTACTTACTGCTTTGGGATGTAAGTTGTGAGCAAATCTTTTAAGATGGACAGGCAAAGAACAAACACCTGTGAATATAGTATTAAAAAAGATATGTTATATGAGTAAAGGGTAAAGAGAGTAAAGGGTAAAGAGAGTAAATTATTCGTGAAGAGGGGATAAATAGGGATGAAAGGGAGTCAGCCCCATCCTCGTCACAACAAATTATTATGCCTGCTCAAACTACTGTATATGCCTGCTCAAACTTGCCCGCGAGGAAGCCTCTCAGGTATTTCACCACTGTTGGTTACCACGAGTTAAACATCATTCTCACCGGATGTACTTGCTCATTGATTCCCTTCTTCAACAGATCAACAACAGCTCGGATGACAGACCTTGAATCACGTTCGGCGATCGACTCCGGTTTCTCTGAAGTTAATTCTCTTTTAATGACCTCCATTCCTTCTTGACGATATTTCCATTGTTTCGTGTAGACACAACGAACCTGAGAAAAAGTTGAATATGTGGGTTCACGACGTTCACACTAATCCCTTTTCGTATTGCTCGACCATTGATCTCTATGGAGAACAATTCGAAAACGCTATGAAAACGGATTAGTGTGGTCGTAGCCTACGGCTTGCATAGGTAAATTCAATCGGTAAAGTTTTGAAGGACTTGTAAGAAAGTTTAAAGTGCCTATGACACGAAATTTCACCCCAAAGGTTTATGATTGCATTGTAAAGATCACTCAAAATGACTTAATAATTTCTTTTACAGAATTTTGGTAACTTGCTTCCTTTGCAAGATATTCAAATTTGTTTCATATGCAAATATCACCGGTGTGACATCACATCACATAATGAGTTTTCAGAAAAGTATAGTTTTCTTGACGAATACGTATCTAAAACACTTACAAATTGCCCTTGTATATGTATTAATTTCATGACTGGTAATTAACCCTCTGTATTTGTTTGTAAAAATATTTTATCAAGGTAAAATATTGCGTTTTCAAAATGTCATTATGCGATGTGATATGAAACAAAGTTGAATATTTTGCAAAGGAAGCAAGTTACCAAAATTCTATAAAAGAAATTATGAAGTCATTTTAAGTGATCTTTACAATGCAATCATAAACATTTGGGGAGAAATTTCGTGTCATAGGCACTTTAAGCAAACTGATTTAATGTTAAACAGTGAGTCAGTTTCCTCAAACATTTCTTACAAATCCTTCAAAACTTAGAATTCCCCGATGCAAAATTCCTACTGTTATCACAGAAACTTTAATAGTGTGAACAAGGCTTAACATGCAGTAAATGGTAATAGACCGGCTGACATCGAAGTGAAAAACAACGTTAATCCCTTTTGTTATATAGGAATTTAAGAAACAGCGATGCGAAAACTTCTTAGCCGTGAGAAAATAAAAAATATGCTTCGTTAATCCTTACAACATGTTCTCCAAAAACATCAATTGCCAAAGCGGCTTCCCTTGCGTCCTTTTCTTTCAGTTCACTGGGTCCACCTAGAAAAAATGCAATTGTTTAGAATATATACTATAGCTTTATACCAAGAGCAGAAAATAAATAGGAAGAGTTACATTACTGTACCTTGTGACGGAGACGTTGTGTTCTCTAGAAAATAAATTTAACAAATGTCGGCAACAATATTAATATGTTTTTGAACAGTAGTTAATTGATTAAAATTAAAAAGAACTAACAAAAACAATAGTGGTCTCGAAAATGATGTCTTTCAGTTAGCTGTATACCTGTTGGACTCTGGTCAACTGGTTCTTGCGTATCTCTGCGAAAAAAGGACGAAATATTAAAGTATATAAGGAAGTAGTATAAGAACACATGCTACAAGTTGTAAAATGACTACAGGGTTGTACAATACTTTACTTTTTAGCCATTGTTGGTAGCGGTCTTTCGTCTGCAGCAGTTTTCTAAAAAGAGAACGTCGACATTAGGCAACTAACTTTATTTATCCTGGATAGTTCCATCTGTTCAAAACTGTTCTTCTTTGGCGTCCATCCAGTACGGTTCGTCTCTTATTGATCCAGTGTTACTACAGGAGGAAACTAAAATAACTTCTTTTATATTCTAGATAGCTCCATCTGTTCTAAAATGTTCTTCTTTGGCGTCCATCCAGTACGGTTCGTCTCTTATTGATCCAGTGTTACTACAGGAGGAAACTAAACTAACTACTTTTATATATTGGATACTCAGACACAGACAGTTCGAGTTATAAAACTATACATGCCCAAATCATATAGAGTACCTCACCTGCACAGGAGAGACTCTGGGTGACGAAGGACTTTGTTCTTTATCTTCGGGAGGTCTGGGACTTATATTTGGCGATTTTGTCGGAGCGGGGACCTCGGGGGACTGGGTCTCAGGTACGGCACGTCTTGTTATCGGGGGTAAAGGTGGTGACTGAGGCGAACGAGTACTGGGCGGGGCATGATTCGAATTACGATCTGTCATCGGAGGCGCTTCCTTGTGGGACTGCAAGAGAACAAGGTTCAACAAAACCATTTCACGTCGGTTTTAGGAAATAGACGAGAACTACACACGCTTCTTAACAACTTGTCAACAAGATGAGTTCTCAACAGGCTTGTAACAAGCTTGTTAACAAGTTGTGAATATTGATTCTCAACAGACTTGTAGCAAGCTTGTTAACAAGTTGTGAATATTGATTCTCAACAGACTTGTAGTAAGCTTGTTAACAAGTTGTGAATATTGATTCTCAACAGACTTGTAACAAGCTTGTTAACAAGTTGTGAATATTGATTCTCAACAGGCTTGTAGCAAGCTTGTTAACAAGTTGTGAACATTGATTCTCAACAGGCTTGTAGCAAGATTGTTAACAAGTTGTGAATATTGATTCTCAACAGGCTTGTAGCAAGATTGTTAACAAGTTGTGAACATTGATTCTCAACAGGCTTGTAGCAAGATTGTTAACAAGTTGTGAATATTGATTCTCAACAGGCTTGTAGCAAGATTGTTAACAAGTTGTGAAGATTCTCAACAGGCTTGTAGCAAGATTGTTAACAAGTTGTGAAGATTCTCAACAGGCTTGTAGCAAGATTGTTAACAAGTTGTGAATGATTCTCAACAGGCTTGTAGCAAGATTGTTAACAAGTTGTGAATATAGATTCTCAACAGGCTTGTAGCAAGCTTGTTAACAAGTTGTGAACATTGATTCTCAACAGGCTTGTAGCAAGATTGTTAACAAGTTGTGAACATTGATTCTCAACAGGCTTGTAGCAAGATTGTTAACAAGTTGTGAACATTGATTCTCAACAGGCTTGTAGCAAGATTGTTAACAAGTTGTGAATATTGATTCTCAACAGGCTTGTAGCAAGATTGTTAACAAGTTGTGAACATTGATTCTCAACAGGCTTGTAGCAAGATTGTTAACAAGTTGTGAACATTGATTCTCAACAGGCTTGTAGCAAGATTGTTAACAAGTTGTGAACATTGATTCTCAACAGGCTTGTAGCAAGATTGTTAACAAGTTGTGAACATTGATTCTCAACAGGCTTGTAGCAAGATTGTTAACAAGTTGTGAACATTGATTCTCAACAGGCTTGTAGCAAGATTGTTAACAAGTTGTGAACATTGATTCTCAACAGGCTTGTAGCAAGATTGTTAACAAGTTGTGAACATTGATTCTCAACAGGCTTGTAGCAAGATTGTTAACAAGTTGTGAACATTGATTCTCAACAGACTTGTAGCAAGATTGTTAACAAGTTGTGAACATTGATTCTCAACAGGCTTGTAGCAAGATTGTTAACAAGTTGTGAACATTGATTCTCAACAGGCTTGTAGCAAGATTGTTAACAAGTTGTGAACATTGATTCTCAACAGGCTTGTAGCAAGATTGTTAACAAGTTGTGAACATTGATTCTCAACAGGCTTGTAGCAAGATTGTTAACAAGTTGTGAAAAGATGTGTTCTCAACAGGCTTGTAGCAAGATTGTTAACAAGTTGTGAATATTGATTCTCAACAGGCTTGTAGCAAGATTGTTATCAAGTTGTGAATATTGATTCTCAACAGGCTTGTAGCAAGATTGTTAACAAGTTGTGAACATTGATTCTCAACAGGCTTGTAGCAAGATTGTTAACAAGTTGTGAACATTGATTCTCAACAGGCTTGTAGCAAGATTGTTAACAAGTTGTGAAAAGATGTGTTCTCAACAGGCTTGTAGCAAGATTGTTAACAAGTTGTGGAAAGATGTGTTCCCAACAGGCTTGTAGCAAGCTTGTTAACAAGTTGTGACAATGCTGTTTCAACAACTTGTCAGGAAGATGAGTTCTTAACAGGCTTGTAGTAAGCTTGTTAACAAGTTGTAACAATGATGTTCCAACAACTTGTCAACAAGATGTGTTGAAGCTTGATAACAAGTTGAAACAATGGTATTCCAACAACTTGTCAACAAGGAATTTCAGTTTACTTGGCCGTCATGATATTCACTTGCCCTGGGCAAGCGGGCAAGTGTGAAGTTACACCTCTAATTTGAAAACAGATTTCTGGCTTTTGAAAAAGGAGTTCAGGCATTCCAAAACTGAGTTTTGGGTGGATGAAGTTTGTGACAAGTCGGTTTTAGAAGAATACCTCTTCAATAATACCAGCGGATACCAGGCGATCTGTGACCACTTTACGATACTCGTCAATTTGTTGCTGAAAATTATGAAATCAAAATTATCCATATTTTAATGGCGATAAAACTTTTGAGGGATGAAGATTGCAAGGACAAAAGAACGGCATAATTTATTCCAACCTCCCGATACATGTACATTGCGAAGTGTTCATCACTGATTAATAGCTATTAGTAAGTATTCCCAATAAAGTAATTTTGAGTAGAAATGGATAGATTAACAAAGTGAGTCAACACTTTGCCGAAAGTCGTGGGTTGTGACGTATTTGGATGTAATGTTGTATTGTAAACTTGGCGAAACAAACAAACAAACAAACAAACAAACAAACAAACAAACAAACAAACAAACAAACAAACAAACAAACAAACGGAGATGCATAAAATGTGTGAAGTACTATACTACCTAACACGTTAACTCTGGAACGTGAAGGCCCTGGTATATCACTTTATTGTTACTTTAGCATGTCATTGAATACTTCATGTTATAAACCACAAAACATGAGTATGGAATAATCATGTGACCATAGGAACTGGCCACGTGACATGCGTTGTGTACCCGCACCTACAACCAGTGTAAAGACTAATAATAAACACAACTTCAAACAACCTTCTTAACCATAGCTAAATCATAATCTTCAATTTCGATTGCTTTTTGCTTTTCAACATTCAGACGACCAAGTCTTTCCCCAACCTAAAAGACACGAACAACTAATGGATTAAAGATTCATCCATTAATTGATTCACTGGTTAATCAATTTGATTAATCAATTTGTTGATAGATTAGGAAGCTGGTCGATTCGTTAATTAATTAACTGATTGATAACCTATTAGATTAATTACCTGATTGATTGTTTGCCAGACTGATAGTTTACAAACTAAATAGCTAATTGATTAAGTGATTGATTAGCGGATTTACTAGCTGATTGACCGATTAGCTATTTGATTGATTAGCTATTTGATTGATTAGCTGTTTGATCATTCAGCTGATTGATTGATGGTTAATTAGTTAATTAATTACCATATAGATTGACTAGCTGATTGTTAATTAGCTAATCGTTTAATTAGATTGATTGATTAATTAACTGATTGATTATCCAATTGATTATCCAATTGATTAGTTAGCTGATTGATTAGCTGATTTACTGCTAGGCTAATTGACTGATCCAAAATTATGGAAAACATGCCTTGTGAAGATCGTTAATAACTTGATGAAACTTTTTTGCTTCAACAAACTCATCCTCTAAGCAAGAAGAGAAAGTACATTTATGAGCAAAAATGGAGTCAATATATAAGTTCAAGACATCATTTCGTAAAACCTTTTATAGCTTCTTTCTTTCTCAATTCCAGTTCTCGAATTATCTCAGCCGTTTGTGGATCCTAAAGCAAGCAATGAGCGGAAGCGTATTAATTGTTGGTCGGTAAGAAGGCCTCTTGTGGATGAATGTTAGAGTGTTTACTAACGAAGAGCACAAAGCCAAGATTATCGTTACCTGGTACATAGCAAACGCTATGTCATCCAGTGGTGAAATATAATCAGGTCTATAATAAAAAAATCATAATCACAACAATTTCGAACGATTGGTGTCAGTACACATAGGGTTGAGAACAAGAAACAGTCTTTATATTAAGAAATACAACTATCAGAGAAATATAAAAAGAATTCCCGCGAAGACCCCTCGCTTACATTATTAGATTACAGTACATACATTGCAATGCCAAAAGAAAGTTAGGCTTTGCTTTATATTCGCTGCTTGATTTTGCTAGAATTTTTAAATTTAGAATCTCTGAAATTTGACGGAATTCTGATGGTCAGAAAACAGCGTTTTAGTATGTCGACATTTACAATGTGGTAGTACTACAGTAAATGGGCGAAGGTGTGTTTAATTAACTATATATTGGATAAGTTGCAGGAAAGTGTGGGTAATATCTTCATTCTTTGCTACGGCCCTGAGTTGTTATTCTGTTTGTTAGTTGGTTAGTTTGTTCGGAATTTAACTTACTTATTAATTTTCCCCCACAACGGGTCACCGGGCATAAGATTCTCTTGTTTCATGTACTGATCAACCAGTTTGTTGGCGGACTAACATTTCAAAAAAAAAAATACAAATCACTATATATTGCACCAAATATAGAGTTTATCAGTTCAGAATTAACCAAGATTAACCAAAATTATAAATTATTATTCTTATACTCACACTACTGTCATTAAACTCATGGAAACTTTCAATGTTCTCCGCAATCACGTTCGTGGCAATTATTTGCACCTGTCACAATTTAATTAACGTTGATATAATTACATTTGATGATAATGTGTGATTAATTGAGTCAATTAATTGGTTGCAGTAATGTAAATGAGCAAATTCAGAAGTAGTTATTGTTTTTAAGATATTAAAATCACCTGATTGTATAAATTGTATTTGTTGACATGGTTTTTATGGATAAATAGTTTGACAAACTGTCCATGGGCATCTAAATGAACTGATTTAAGCTCTCTTGACTAAAAGGAACAAAAAATTAATTTTTAAAATATTGTATACGAGCAGATAATTTCACAAAATATAAATATTTGTTCTGAAACTTGGTTTTTTTAATACAGCGTTACATTATACTGTAGATAAACTGAATCTTCAGCTAAGTACTGTACTTGCATGGTATGTGTAAATTCCTCAACTCGGTCACTATAACTTGTTAGCCTAGACTTCTAACAACTCAAAATATAGGGTCTGGGATATGCTATCCACTGGGGAAATCTAAGGTGCTCACAACACAATATTAAGCATTGAATATTTGAAATTTACATTGAATATTTGAAAGACATGACATACTGTAAGATTCACAAGGCAATGTTCAATTGCTAAAATATCAAACATCCCTTCTAAATTCTCTTTTTCTTCCAATATTGTGCTTATATTTTAGAGAAAAGGGCATAATTTGTTGACAGAGGTATGTAGGCTGTTACAAGTGCCTCTACATGTAATTTGTTCAGTGTTACTCCAGGCAATAAGGCCTAAAAAAATACCAGTGGTTCCGATTTCTCGATTGACCCTACAGTACTGCCAAGAAATAACTTATCAAAAACCGCGTCCAAGACGCGGGTATCTTGCGTCCACTGTGCGCCTGCGGGTGCGTCCATCCTGCGGGCGCCGTGCGTCCGTCGTGCGTCCACTGTGCGTCTGCGGGTGCGTCCACTGTGCGGGCGCCATGCGTCCGCTTTGCGTCTCCGACCCTATTATTTTTTTCAACGTGATTGACTGTGCACCCTATTTTCTCATAAGGCATGCCAAAATGATGTCTGTTGTCACAATAATTATTGAACCAAATTGCCTAAATTCATCCATAGGAAATATTAATATTGATGACAGGACTCTACTGAAAATTGCCCAGCAAAAACCGCCAAAACTATGAAAAAAATATTTAAAAAAAATTTATTTCCGACCTACCTATCCTGGATAATTTTTCACGATATGAAACCGGAACCACAGTTATTTATTTTAGGCCTATGGGAACCTTCAAACACAGACAGTCAATATCACCAACCTTGTAGTCAGTAGTCTGGTTGTCAACCAAGCTTACATGTCTGTAAATTAATTTCCAAGAAAAAAACAATATTGAGTGAAAAAGTGACACTCTCAGCAACAATACTGTATAATATTATGTTATATCAATATTATGTTAGATCCTCGTGTTACCACGTTCTTAATATATACTCACCCAAGCCTTTTAAATTTACAAGTTAAAAGTGAAGACGACTGTCCTTCTGGAATACTACCAATAAATATTTCAATCTTTGTGGCTGACAAAGCAAAAATAGATAAATACTGTAGCAATCAATTTATATTTCGAGTGCATTGTTGCAAGCAACGGTTTTATCAACATGGATGTCAGATTGCCGAGGGGGGACCGGATTAAAAACTGTGTTAAATGTATCAGTTTGTGGTAATCTTCAACACATATGACAAAACATTAGATTTGTCATTCCTTACACAAGTGCTATATAATGCAAAATGCTGCCGAAACTTTTTGGGTGACAAAGACGTTGCTTGCGCTCGCTATCACTAACGCCAAACAAATTTTTTCATTAAACGCTTGATGCTCAATGAGTTAATAATCGTTGTAGTCCACTTACGTATTAAATACTGATGCGCAAGAATTTGCAATTTACGAATCCTCATGGATTCTTGCAACATCAGAATGATTTCTTGTGGATATACACAAAATCTAAATGAACCGAATAAATAATCTTTGGTATTTGTGAAAACCCACTATAACCAACATACAGAGAGTAACAAAATATTCATTTCGAAATATATTACTTGGACGATCTCCATCCTTTCGTGGTAGGCGAATGTATTTCCAATTCTTTTGCACTGTAGCCGTCATCAGAACCAGAAGCATGAACTACTTTGAACGGAACTTTCTTGGCCATCAACAACACACACGATTGCACTCTATGGAGGAGAAAAAAGTTAATTCAATGCTAGTCATGTTTTTTGATGGCATCTTTCTTGCATTGCACATAGTTTGTTGATATTCACTGTTTTCTTATTAAGGTAACAATATTGAATAAAATTATGCTAAAAATGTGTGATGCAAAATTAGAATTCAATATAACACATCTTGTACTATTATGCTTCACTTTAACATTTATTTATATTTTTATTTAATAAATCACACAAGTCCTTTGTGGCCAAAATTGGGTAGCAAAGAGTTCGGTTTTCAGGAGGTAAGAGCCCCCAGAAAAGATGGAGAAACAACATCAGGGTGAGAGTAAGGCTGCTGGAACCAGAATGAACTGAGATAAAGTTTCGCCAAGCCTTTTGCTGATAAGTGAAGAATATAATGGATTGAATACTGTGTTATAAGGCCGCATAAAAAACATAGTTGGTTAGTATCCTTAGCTTTTGCCAAAAAGTGGGCGGGAGTGTTTTTTCTTTTAATTTATACTAATTTTTAACACCTTGGTTTTAGGTCCAAAACTGGATTTTCTTGCACAGTACAGATATTTTTTTTATATAATTCAAAATATGATTCACACCGTCATTTTCGCACGCTTTATATTCTAGAACAAGTTTTTACTTAAAGATTTACTATATAGTGGAAGTTAATATCTTGCACATTTAAAGTTATTACTGTAAAATAAAAGCTTTTAAAAAATCCTGAGCAGGGCCTTTTTTGTGGCCGGGGGAGGATGCTAACCAACTATTTTTTTTATGTGGCCTAAAGAATATATGTGTAATGTGAAATACTTTTGCATCTTTCACATTATAAAGTTGTCAGTATAAATTTTGACTTCTGACTGTTGAGAACATGCATTACAGTATGGTAATTATGCCATTCAAACAAGTGCATGAATGATTTATTTCACATGTAACTAAGTGACCATGAATTTGCATCTTTACAAGTTTCTTAAGGAATTTGAAAAAGCATGCACTCGGGAGTTTTTCAAAGACTTCAAATTGCACTCGTCTCATATGCTTTTTTCCAAGTGTGCAACTCGAATCCATACCTATACAAAGTGAAATTGCCCCAAGTGTTTATATTGTGATTAAGTGGCTCTTGACAACATTGCCTTTTTTAAGTGGATGCATGAGATTATGAGCTAATTTGAATTCCAGTGGCTTTATTTATTACTAAAGTCTGGTTAGCAGTCAAAATATATCATATACCTGTCTTATTATAAACACAAGATGAATGATTCTTGGAAAAATGATGTCTACTATTTTTCTTTCTTTTCTATTTTTCTTTCTCCAAATTTGTAACAAAAATCTTCAGTCAGATTGTCAAAAAATGCAGTCTCTCCAAGTTTGTTTGAACAGTTAAATACCTAACCTAAGTTCGTAGATACAGATCTACAAATACTGCAAAATATAAGGCAATCTATATTAATTCTATTATAGTATTTAGAAATTAATTATAATAAACTTTCAATATATATTGCCTGCACATCTAAATATATTAAAACATTCACTTTTATATGATCGATCATTCACTGTCTAAGACTATGCCAAAACAACTTCCAACAATGAAATCACACCCAACTCATTGCCATCCAACCAACGCAATAGACTTCCCATTTTCCCCTTGTGGAACGTGGGCACTTACCTAGCAAAAATATGATAACACGCTACACCAAAACACGCTGATTTTAACCCAAAAATTCAGCCATTTCGCTTGCAGATCGGTAGCTAGTCTTTCTCATACTTATAAAGCAAGACATAAAATTTACCGATTTCAAAAAAAACCCACACTTTCGCGCCAACGTTGAAGGAAATTAGCCCAACAATGAATATAAATATTTATCCTCAAAAAAACAAACTTGGCAACCATTACGAGCCAGCAAGACACTACCACCAGCGGATGTTCACCACAGAACAAAACGTTATAGTCTAGCGTCACCAGAGATTCGTTATTTTTTGTTTACAAACAAAATGCAATGTCTGATCGAAGTAAACAAACGCGTTTGGTGCAATACGATTGGCTAGAAAGTCAAGAGGGCAGGGAGTTTTTGGGCGTGCTGTTGAGGCGAAATAAACGTAGAATTTTTGGTTTGTAAATTACATTTGACATTTTGTACCGTCATTTGCATCGAAAAGTGGACAATAGCAGATTAAAACATTTATGCTCACGTGACACTTCAATGTTGGTAGCAGGATTTCCAATTCGAAGGATTTTCCCCCTATTGAGGAAATTCTGTCACGTTAGACATTATTCTGCCCGTTGCGGCAAGGTTTAGCTTATTCCTTCGAAAACCGAGGTCTCGGATTCAAAAGGTTGCGGGTCAAAATAGGTTGGGGGGTTGAAACCAAGCTGCGACAGGCAAATGACTGTTCTTGAATATACGATGATGGTAGTAGCAAAATTGCTACAAGTTGTTCCAACAAGACTAATACACATACAAGTTGTGTTCGCACTGCTTGTCCCAAGTTGTCAACAAGTTTGGAACAAGCTGTTAACAACTTGTAACAATCTTGTTGATCTTATCAAGCTTGTAACAAGGTTGTTCCAACAAGTCTGATGAAGTCATGTTACAACCTTGTGTTGTCAACCTTGTAACATTCTTGTTTATCATGACTGCATCAGACTTGTTAGAACAACCTTGTAACCAGTCTGATAATTAATGCCGTCAAGCTTGTTCCAAGTTGTTAACAGCTTGTTACAACAACTGGGAACAAGCAGTCTGAAGACAACTTGTCGACAGCTTGTGAACAGATTTGTAACAACTTGTTTCCAGACTTAATGTAACAAGTTGTTCCTTTTTTTCCGTGTGTACCATACAAGTTGCTACAAGCTTGTTGTCATCATGCAATGTCTCAACATGTTGTCATATGGACTAGATTAGATTTGCAAATCTGATCTGAATCCAATCTGATTGAATTGTGACACCACATTTGGGTCAGATACATTAGAATAATACATTATAGAATAATAACTTCACATCAGCTACAGAGCTGAACTGAACTTGCTCAACAAATTATATATACAATCTTATTTTCTCACAGGACTATTGGAACAGCCAGGATTTCCGTCTGGGATCACACCAACTATTGTGCCATTCAAATTGTTATTGTTGGGCAAATCTGCTGTGGGAAAAACCAGCACAGTTGCTAAAATTGCTGGGAAGGGTGCGTCTCCCTTTTGCTTTGCCTTTGAAAAAGATTTCTGCTCGGTTAAATCATGATTTATTTGATGACTTTTATTTACACAGAACTTCCAGCTATTTACAGTGAAACACCAGGAATTCAAACAACATTAATTTACTGGCCTGCCAAGGTAAATTGTGGACAACGCTATCCAGTATACACCCTGCCTGGCCCTGGGTTATACATATCCTTAGACGAACGCATTCATAAATATACTCAAAAAACAAAATAACTGAGTGGTGTGAACAGACATACGCAATCTCAAGCATCCAAATCACTAGAGAACTGCTACTAAAGATGAACAAAAAAACGGACTTTTGAGATATGTTTTCGATTTTATTCATTGCAGTTGGTATCCTCTTCAAAAGTTGTTCTATTTAAACTGCATTTCTGGGATGTTGGTGATTCTGCCATGAAAAAATTTGACCATATCAAGACGGTGAGTTCGTTCTACTCCATCCTCCAATTAACTGTTTTTGCTTCTAACGAACCACTTAACGAACCACTTAACCACTTTGGTCATTTTTATTTCGTTTTCTTTTAGTCTGCCCATATGAAACCGGACGCTGTTATCTTTTTCTTCTCTTTTACAGACAGGTGAACTTTGTAACGGCAGAGTTTTGTAAATGAAAAATACAAAATGAACTTCGTTCGGTTGGAAGGTCGAAATTCTGTTTGTATTTTTTATCTCTTCTCTGACCAACTCTGTAACAAAACTCTGCTACTCACTACTCAGCCACCGTTCGAGATTTTAATATTACAGAAGTATTTACCTATACATGATTCGTAGCGGTCCTTGAAATCCTTGAAAGTCTTTAAATTTGAATGCACTGAAGTCTTTGAGGTCTTTGAAGTCTTTGAATTGTGTAAAAAAAGCGAAGAGTCTTTAAATTCTCTAGTGTCAAGTAGTGAGTATTTGATTATACGATTTCCTGCTAATAAAATAGATTGATTGAAGCAAGATTTTGGCAAATATCGACGAAAAGGTGCATTTTAGGATGTGATTTGAAGGGAATAATTACTGGATAAAAATGATTGCTCTCAAAGATCTTTTCAAAGTCTTTAAAAATAGGCAGAAAAAATCTTTGAAAGTCTTTGAATAATCAAATTAGATTGGATTAAATAACATTCGTGTGATTTATCTACTGCAAATCAAACCTGTTCATATGCGTCTTATTTATTGCGGAATCTTTCGTTTCAGAGCCAGTTTTGATGATTTACCATATTTAGTGACGAGAACTTGTGATGAATTAAGTGACTTACCTAAAATTACCATAGGCACGAAATATCCTTTTTATACCAGAAGCGTTGCTCGTATTCTTCAATAAACTTTCGTGGTTTGTGGCTGAACGATTTTGAAAAAGATATCTCAAGTGTGGAGATCCAGTGTGTCAACAAAATGTGTTCGCAACAGGCTTGTAGCAAGCTTGTCAACAATGCTGTTATTTTATTAATTTGCTACAAGGTTGTCACTCACAACTTGTTGACAAATTGTTGAATTGCAGGACGATAATTGCAGGACGATAACAAGTTGTTGGAACAACTTGTAACAAGTCTGTTGAGCTCAACAACCTTGTAGCAAGTTGTCAACAAGCTGGGAACAAGCAGTGCGAACACATCCTGTTGACAAGTTATTGGAACAGCATTGCTACAAGTCTGCTGCAGGTTTGTTACAACTTGTGCGTTTTTACGTCTGTATTCTTGTGTGTTTTTACGTGTGTAAGCTGTTGCGGTTTGTGTCAGAACTACCTGAAAAAGATGTCTCACGTGTGGGGATGCAGTGTAGGTAGTATTCCTCAATAAACTGTTGTGTTTTTGTCTGGGAGAACCACAACAGAAGACCCTTATATTCGTCACAAACGGAACAAGTTTCCTTAACATCAAATCCAAATTTGACAAAGTGATTAACAGCGAGATTACCGAAGAAGAACTACGAGATTTCCAAGAACAATGGAACATTCCAATATTGAAAATTTGTAACAATGAAGGACGCAAATTGGCCGACGGAAGTTTAGATGGCAGGGCTGGGATTATGGTGAGATGGTTCATTCTTTATTGATCCAATGTTACTACAGTAGGGGACCAGAGTGTCTGGAGAAAACCTACATAGGGCGTGTGGTAAAGTCAAAATAATGCACTCGCCTTACAGCAGGGGGCGCTGGTGGGGACAGGGTTGGGGGCAAGGGGGCCAACCCCCGGCTTGTAACAAGCTTGTTGATATTATCAGACTTGTTGCAAGGTTGTTCCAACAAGTCTGATACAGTCATGGTATAACAATATTGTTACAACCTTGTGTCGTCAACCTTGTAACATTCTTGCTATATCATGACCGTATCAGACTTGTTAGAACAACCTTGTAACAAGTCTAATAATGCCATCAAGCTTGTTACAAGTTGTTAACAGTTTGTAACAAGCTTGTTGATAATATCAGACTTGTTCCAAGGTTGTTCCAACAAGTCCGATACAGTCATGATCTAACAAGAATATTACAAGGTTGACTACACAAGGTTGTACCAATATTGTTATATTGTTTCCCAGGAAATCGCGCCAATTCTTAACACCATAATCGAAGTATTATGGAGACGACGTGAGAATGAAAACAGGAAAGTCGGTCAACACAAATCGTCGAAGAAACGTCCGACAAGTAACCAAGGATCGAACAAAACTTTGCAAGATGATCATCATATAACTGACATTTAGAACATAAAATAGACTAGAAATAGATCCAGTTTTCATTGGAATCGTATTATTTCTGTATTTTTTGAAATTGTTGGGTGGTCGTGGCTTTTTGCTATTCGCCCAGAGAAAAAAGCATTCATTTGCAACAACTAATACATATGTATATGTACATAAATATAATATATTTTTACAATGTTTTGTAAATAAATATCAGAAAACGTAATATGTGAATATTAATTACTACAAACGAGTGAAAAATATATAGTTTGCTGGATTTCAGCGAGCACTGTCGTACAACAGATTTTGGTAACATCGCAACCCAACACTTATCGAGCAAACAAATTAAACTACACTTGTTAATTCTGTTTATTTGTCTCCAAATATAAGGCTTACTATATACACTGATTCGAAAAAGAGTTGTCATCATTTTTTCTATCATTTTTACAAAGACTATCATTTTTACAAAGTGTAAATATAATTAACAATTATTCGCCGAAGGCGAGGTGATTATCGGTGAATAAATAAAAAATACAGATTTCTTCGTCATTTAATTAACAAAACGGCTTCGGCCGCCATTTCGAAAATCACTTAGGTGATTATCGCGTTCTAATCACCTCAACGGCAACCAATCAGCGTGGAGAATTTTCAATAATCACCTATGTAATTATACTGATACCATGTATTCTCTTTGAAGTTTTGGCTGGATGTAGCAAACAAGCCTGACCAGCCTCATTTTGGTGGAAGTACGTCACTTTGGATAAAGAGCCTCGTTTTCGTCATTCATACGTCAACTATATCATGACATGCACGAAAACGCGGCCCTATAGGCTATAGCCAAAATGATATACTTCACGGAATTGCCGGTATTTCGCTTACATGGATTGTTTCAATCTTAAACGTTTCCACTGTGCTTCGAGAGCCTGTTCGCAGGCTACCACTTCCTTCAATAAGCAATCTCTGTATGTTTAAAAATAGTTTAATAGCTGGATAATACATAACATTTAAAATAACGCAAAGCAGTGACAAATATAGTTTTCGAATCAGCATATGTATAATAAAAAAAATTCGCATTATTCAATTTTCAATTAGATCGCTAAAGTGACCACAATCTGTTGTACGACATGCACATTGCTTAGCCTACTCGAGATTTTCAGCATTTACTCATACCCACACCGTTTTACCCTTCGATCCTTTACAATCCTCTATATCATACATTTGTCCCTCATCATCACTACGATCCCCAAGGGATCCCAAACTATCTCGTGACACAACACTGTTCCGTAATTGGACAGAGGTTGGGTCCCAGTCCAAACTGTACAAACTTGTCCGCTCGGTCACTTTGGGTTGTTCGGGTGCCTGGACCTCAGATAAAGGTCTGGAAACCTTTGCCGGGGGTTGACCGTTGTGTGTTTTGACTGGTGGATAGGGGGGTAGAACCTCGTGCTCATCGTAACCCTCGACTGATCCAATGGGATCCCATTCTAGGCTAAATCTGGTAGTTGCAGAACCGGTTGAACCGGTACTAATTCGTGCTATCGGATCTCTGGTCTTGGTTCTGAGTTTCTGTCTGCGCATGACAGGTAGTTCTGTTAGGATATCGCCCGCTTCGAGGGCAATCGTCCTTGCAGGCGACGCGGGTTCATGGGAGGGTAATTTTCGACCAATAGAAAAGCTCTTTACTAGTCTTTCTGCCATTGAGCTTTTTTGTGAGGGAGTGGGGGACACTACCCCAACTGGCCTAGCTTTCCCTGGGGATAGCATAGGTTTCCGTGGGTGTTTGGGAGATTTTGCGGGCGCCAAGATAAAGAACGATGCCAAACGGTCCATGTATCTATTCTCCCCAGTCTTCTGATGTGAACACGCTGAACTCGGTTCTGAAGACTCTGGGGGAATTTCAGTGGTGAAAATACTACCGTTTGTTGTCGCGGTTTTATCCACTGCTATTACCGTAAAAGGCGCCGATTGACAGCGCTCGACCTTTTTAATGAATGCTTCAGGTTTTACAGGCAAAGATTTCGATCTTTGACGTTTTGGTGAAAGCGCCCGTTGTATAAGACCCCTGAATGAACTCAGTCGTTTTGATCTCCTTTTGCGATCTGACGTTTTCTCACTTTCCGAATCGTGATTTGTCGGGACACTTTCGTGTTCAATGATCACGATTTCGTGTCCTTTCGTCGCGTCTTCGTAACCTCTCGTGTCGTCGTGCCCTCTCGTCACAACACCATGCATTGACGATGTATGGTCGGAAGAGGATCGTTCGCGTTCGGATGACGATCGAGCACGGTCGGAAGAGCTCGACACACGCTCGGAACACGACGAAGTCAAACTCGATACGTCATTAACACCGGAAGTTGTTGAAGCTGACTTACCTCCGTATCTATCGCTCCACGTCAACGCTCGGGGCTTACTCGTAACCTCCCGGAAGCTGTTGTCTCTCTTTGGGGTCTGTGTCCTAAGCTTCCTTAGGTCTTCGTAGTCACATGACTCGATCCAGGACTTTGTCTTAATGCTGCGCGACGTCCAAGTGTCCATATCGAGAAGACTGTCCGCTGACATGTTTTCTACACTCGACGCCTTCGTAAATTGTCGTTGGTTGTCGCAATCCTCGGTATATTCTGTCAACGTGTTGAGGGACTTCGGTGGATTTAGAGAGTCAAGTGAGTACTTCATGGGATAAAATTGTTCCGCATTGCATTTCTCACATGTACACTCCATGTTTCTTGTGGATAGTGTGTCACTCAGACAAACGGCACTCGGTGAGTATTTCATAAACACCAGAGGGTAGAGTAGACATGCTATAGCCAGGAGAATGGTAACAATTTCGGTCCCAGATTCCTCCCCGGACATATGGGCAATCGTGATAGCCCCATGAGGGATGCCTAGCAACAAAAACGTCAGCACGCCCGCAACAATCAGGCGGATGTCCGTGCGGATTTCTTTATTACGCCTGCCCGCTTTTGGGATAAAAATCCGCCGCCAAAATAGCAGTCCAACCAACATGAGGGCTGAAAAACAGACTCCCAAAACCAGTAACCCACAAATTAGATACATCGCCTGGGCGAATGCCATTTCATAGCTTGCCATACAAAACTTATGCCAAGTCGTAACCCGCGTCCAGGGTGGAATAATAAGTAAGAAAGATAGCACCCAGGCCTCGCAAATGTACACTGCCGAGCGGCGAAACGAGAGCTCTAGAGCAAAACAAAGTTTGTATCCAAGTTTCGTGAATCGCTCTAGTATTATGAAAGTTAGGATCATGACCAACGAATATATCCCAAAATGCTTCAGGAAATAGACCGGGCTACAAACGGACTGGGACCAATTTCCTTGACCAAGCGCACTGGTGTCGTCTCTAGGGGACTGGTGACTATCAGCGACGAGAAGTATCATTACACTTGTCGTTACGAACAAATTCGAGAGAGCCAAACCCACGATAAAAATACTCAGCGGTCTCTGTCGACGAACATGCGTGTAAACACGCGTGACGATCAACGCGAGATTCGAAACCAACGCGAGAGTCGAGATTACCCATAATACAACACGAACCGCCGTTTTGTCTCCCAGAATCTTTGGCGGTACTGAAAGCTCGTCTGTACAATTCATCCTGGTGCTCAAAGGAGTACACAACGCGCACGCGCAGTGCGTATTTCCAAACGGACTGTCCAGCCGGTGAAGGCAAGTTCTCGGAATTTCACAGCGCTCGTTTTTAGAAATTCTTGTGTAATTACACCTTAGGCAAGTATTCCAGGAATCCGCCGAAATTTCTCGTAAATTACCCAAAGTTTTTAGAAATCGTAATGATTTGATACTCGGGTTACCTTCAAGACGCAACTTCGTCAGCAAAGGAGTTTTTTTGAACACCCCGTCATGTACGGTGAAACGTTTGCCATTATTCTGCAGCACTCTAGAAAAGACATATAGTTATTTAGACTAAAAGAAGCAAAGGTGAGGTAAGGGAACCAGTCGGCGTGCTTAATATGATAAATACCAAATATTGAACTTTTTTAGAGCCGCCCCCGATCGCAAAACCTTTACTTTCAAGACGCCCCCACCTTCATCTAGAAAATTTAGGACTCTCCCCCCACACTCCAACATTTAATTCGTTACATTTTTTG